>JAHZMU010001562.1:0-11896 GCA_027743725.1 Rambutsinella grinnellia
AAATTATTTTCCAATCGTTCGTAAATATGTTGGACATGATGAGCAGCAGAAACTTTAACAAATGGAATCATCTCCATGTCACTTCCTAACAACCTTGACTTCTCACGCTTTTCTTTTCCATTTCCAGAGAAAATTAATGGAAATTATACTTCACCTTTTGGATCACTCGCAACGCAATTTAAGAAGTCTCTTAGCCCTTATTTTGGCATAATGAATTCTTTCCTACATACTTGACCCTGTCATGATTCTACACAGCCGAAACCTTACCATTTGTAATTCACCAATTCAATTACAACCTACGCCACTTATCACAATTCGTGACAAAGTTATTATTACCTAATAGGAGAGTGATATTGAGATTGCTATTTTGTAAGATTGAAAAATAAAATTGCTACAAATTAATTTCTCTGTAAGTGATTCTTATACTTAAAATTTTAGATTAGCCGTTGTTTTAGAGTTTAATCATTGAAAAGTAGTAATTATCCAATTACATTTTAGTAAAATTACTTTTACATATTAAGCACGTGACTTTCAATAAACAATTTACAAGTTTAAAATAAAATACTTTAAAAATCACCACAAGATTTTATTTCTAAACTAGCTTATACATCGCAAACTACCCCATTTCATCTTCACGATACCTACGCATTCTTATCGGTAGTAAAATGTCAGTCCCAATTAAATATGGTGACATGTAAAGGCTACATCTGGATAATTGAGATAAATCACTGATCAAAAACTGTAGGTTATGGTTATGCAACTACTTTATCACTCTATCATTACCATTTATCGACAAGTTCAATGTCTACTGAAATGAAATATTGGGGTATTGTCACTCCAATCCTCCCTAATTACGCCAATGTCCGTATTCATATCAATCTCTACTTTTCTTTTGACAGGTCCTTCCTATTCTGCTATTGACAAATATCCCATTCTCATTTAAATGCGACAACGTGGGCTTGACAAAATAAATTGCTTTATCACATTAAGTCCAATTTTATTGTATTAGACATTTCCTTTTGTATGCAAAGACACACATCATGGACCATTACCAAAATCGCACTTTTTTCTCGCTTATCAGCACAACAAACAAGATGCGATTTATAAGAAAACTGTAACAAAAGCTTGATCGTCGCCTGAAGGCGAAGGTAACGAAGAAAAACTGCATCATATTCACACATTCCGATAGACATGTCAGCGAGAATTTACTGGCTTGGAGTTGACACTTTTTACTTTTAATATAATCATTAATCCCAACAAACTCCGTAATAATATAGATATAAAGTCGTCAAGTGATTGATGAGATTTTTTTCCTCATAGTCTGAAAGTTTGAGTGACGGTTGGCTGCTGCCGTCGTTGTCGTTGGGATGTGGAGTCCTCATATGAAAAAATTAGCTCTTTATTGATGCTCCTGTATTATTTATATGTCTATGGGCATCCACCTATATGACTACGCTCTTCAAAAAATCGAGAGCGACAAGGCGAAGGCTGACATGAAGAATGTCAGTTGTAATATCACGTAAGAGGAAATTATTGAGTGCGTTGATTATTTTATCACAACTCGATTCGCTCTCTGACGCTCACATTTTTTCGTGGAGTCCATCGCCATCATCCTCATCATTCTCTTTTGAATGGTCCTTGTACCCTTGATACTTACATAAAGAGTAAAATGTGGTTTCAACACTTTTTCTCTCAATTTGACAAATGAGTAGAGGAAGTAGGCGTTTGAGAAGAAAGACGAGAGAAAAAATTATCTCTCCGTTACCATTAAAGACAAGAGATAAAAAAGTTACGATTAGAGATATAAAGTCATTTGTGCTGGATATGGTAAAATGGGAATAAAAAGTGGAAATAATGTGTTGTGGGGTTACTCCTCTATGAAAAATTGCCATGTCATACCCCTAAAAGTGGATGATATAATAAATATAGTTTTTACCTAAATGTTTTTAGGCAATTTTGCCATTTTCCTAGTATATTGGCAGTTTATACAAGTATAAATCAAAAAGTTTCATGGAACTGATACACTTTTTTCGCCATTAATAATATAAAATTCCCTTGGGAGATTTGATGATATCACTATCAAATGCCTTGTATGAATGCAAAGGTCATCTTCATACCAGAAAGAGATTGAGTATAGTTCATAGGATCTACACCTATTTATTTGATGGTTATCAATGATCTAAGAAGCTACGGGAAGACAAATCAGTAGTTTTTATATTGCACTTCTCTCATCTCCAGTTCCCTGATCAGAAAAGGAAACTGATCTGTCAAAAATTAATATATTGGATGGCCACTGGGTGTTAGCCCCAACTTTGTTAAGCATAAATGGACTTTGTTGATTTGTGTGCATAATAAAATAATAAACTTTGGGACAAACAAGATAGCTTATTTAATCCAAATCGATAGTATCTCAATTGTCTCAAGTCAAATGTTAATTGTTAAAGTCAAGTGAAAGTTCAAACTTGAAAATCAAACATTGAAACGTTAATTAATTAGGATCCAATTAGCTTCAGTTTGATCTTCACCTAGAATACCACTAGCTTAAAGGTCACATTTGGACTAAACCATCAAATTACTCCCTTCATAATGATAACTAATCGACTAACAACATATTACTTTGGGATACTTTCGTTTTAACAATCGAAAACCTTCGTGGGCAAAAGCTAGATGGAAAAAAGTAGAGATTTACTTTATGAAGGTTTTATTTTTGTTAGAAATTGCTACTTTATGTCTTTCAAAAAAAACTCTTTAATTACTAAGCAAACACTAAGCGATAATGATGGCATATCGTTTCTTTTCTTCTCGCGTGAGCCTTTATGTTCTAATTAGAAATGGCTGGTTGCTCTTGACTTGTGACACCAAACTGCCATATTATTACTCATCTAAAGCTTAATTAAGTGGCTAGGTTAGGGAAACAAAGCGTAATATCAAAGATAAGATGGTATAAACAAAGGTTGTACTTTTGGAATGTCACTTCCCACCACAAAAAAATAAGCGCGGAGTAATCGAGACCGAGAGGTTGGTCATTGATGTTTAAAAATTAAGGACTCATGACTCTACTCTGTTATTAAGATAAGCAAACAACGATTCCTAAAAGATAAATTCGACGAATCGAACTTTTAATTATTTTCACTTGACAATTAAGTAGATTGTGCGGCTAAAGTTCAACCTTCATATCACGCCCATATCACAAAAAAAATTGGCAGACATTTTTCTTCTCATAATTCATTCACAAATTCCTCAAATTGCAAGTAACAAACTGACCATGAAATGTTTTTGGGTAAACATATCTGTCAACTCATATCATGATATTCGACATGGACATTTCTTTATATCAAGAAATTGTTCTATTTCGCCTATTTTTGGTATTTTGTTCATGTAACAATCCAACCTGTCAATTTCTAAAGTGCAGAAATGCGAAGAAAATTAAATCATGTCACATTTCAACAACCGATGACCATTGCCCATAAAAGAGCTTTGTAATGTGTTCCAAATGTCATCCTACTTTTCGCATTTCTAAAGTAAATATATCAAATATTTGCGTAGGTATTCCAGAGGCTACTTTATATAATAATTTGCGTATGTCAGTCATGCCTTCAACAGCTTTTTGCGTGATCGATGCGTGTATGCACTCAAGCTCATTTCATTTAACCCATTTGCTCTCTCTCCCTTATTCGATTTAAATCATAAAGAGTGAGTCGTGGTTTTGCTGACAGCTTGTTAAATTGGGATATTGAGAACAGTGCACGAAATCACCTTAATATCATCCTATTAGCATAGACAAGTGGATAAACGGTTGAGATGTGTGTCCGCCACCAGTACATTTCAATACAAATCAATAAGTAACGGACATGCGTGTTATTGCCATTTTCTTGTAAAAATTATTAAATATGCCGAGCGGCTTGTGCGCTGCCAGTCTCGTTTCTATTGCGAATTGTAAACATTTATGTTTTTACATGCGCACTAACCGACCGTTTAGGCAGTTACAAAGGTCAATTGAACTTATCGAAATTTTTACTATTTCAATTGACAGGCTCAAGGAGCTTTAATCTGCTTACTTATATGTATGATTTAAGCCATTTCAATAAAAAAAAAGTAAACATTACATTTAGCCCAATCAATTTTTAGAATGTCGTGCTAAAAATAGCGAAAAAAATGATTGGAGAGTTTACCAAAAACTATATCAATAAAAGTGTGTATCTCCCTCTCATTCATAACTTATTTTTAACAAAAAATTATAAAAAATAGAATGACCTCATGTCAACTTTATTTTTGGGCTAACAAAAACACACCACCAATCACATTACATTTTCCTTTTACCAAAAAAAGTAGCACAAAAAATTAAAATGGGGACTTTTCTTGTGTATGATTTTTTCTAATTTAAAATTTATAGCTGAAGCGCAAATTTAACCTAGCTATATCGTTTAAGAAGATCTCACTATTGAAAAAAGTCAAGAAGATGACAAGGTCGACGTAATCTCTTATTAGTTTTAAGGATAGTTGTTCCATCTGAAGTCTATAATAGGTAGTACTTAATAAGTGAGCAGAACGCGATGCTCTCATTCATTGAGCTGAAGTAATAAAAGTTGCAATAAAACTATTCACTGCACTTGGAAGATATCAATTTTCCCATGATTAAGGAACAACAAGTCATGCCAATTTGCTAAACCAAACTTTTATCAATGTTAGTTTACGTGTAGCTAAATGACTGAAGATATAGTGGGAGAGAAAAATGCGGTAATAGGAACTCGTGTTTGTTCCCTTCAAAGTACATATTATTTTCGTTTACTGTTTACAACTTGAGAAAAAATATTTTTCAGGGAATTCATAAAAATCTTTGAATTACTAGTGCTAATTTTTAACATCCAACTAGTTATTAGGATTTAATATTTTTATAATAATCCAAATTAACTTTAGGGATGAAGGAGAAGGATGAATACGTTATAAACTAGGCAAGATAAGAAGGCTTCTGTCAATGACTATTTCTACTATTTTTACTATTTTCCTTAGATTTTGCCCTACAAAAATTATAAATTTTTTTAACTGCAACTGCTCCATTCATAAGTTATTTTATAAATTATATTTTCTTGCAAATTAAGCAAACCTCTGTTTGTTATTGTTCAGGAAAAATTGCATAAAATACATGTTGTAATTGTTTAAATTAATTATCCCTATTTTCCCGAAGATACACCTACTTGTTATTATGTTGCCCCACATGTCTTCTAGGTATTAGCACACGCTACCTACGTTTCTTCACCTGCCTCACACGACGTGACATGTGACAAGGCAAGCTCATTCAGCAGTGAAGTTACATGAGGGTGCAAATAGTGCAGATTGTTACAGATACACTGCTTCTCATTTCCTTTAGATTGCAATCGAACGCTGATTCATATCTTTAGAAGCGTAATTATAATAGTACTTTGCTTGTTACTCGATATTGGGAAGACTTTACGATTTCCGATGATGATGACAGCCAATTTCTGGCTCTCGATCGACACTTCAACAACCTGACAAGTGTTTGCTAATCGGGTGTGTCACTGTGAAAATAAACTGCCAATTGTTAAAGACTTTGTTGTAAAAATTTCGGCTAATAAATGAATTGTTAAAAGTTCAATTTGATCTTGGTCTTATTTTTCAATGTATAAAAATTAATATATCCTTATCAGACAAAGCTGAAACCAGACTTGGATTAATTTGTCCTCTGAAAATTGCAGAGGTTAAACAGGCTGTGTGTGAAGTACCTGCTAAGCTAAACGTTCCTTCCATTTCATAACAAGGTAGGATAATGGACGTGAGTGATAAAATAATTAACTTTGACAATTTTAATTTTCTCCCAGCAATTTCCTCCATGTAAATAGAGCATTGGATGGAAGTCCAATAATAGCTCTGAAATTATAATCTTCCATAGCATTATAAAAGGTTTGCCACCTTGGTATAGGAAACTTCCTAATGGGGAAGGTCGCAAATTTCTTACACACTTGCATGCAGTTCTGCTGCCCTTGTCTATTTATAATTCAATATTTAGGATTATTAAAGGGATAAATATTAGGCTAGTATAGTGATCGTGTTATACGGTTTACTTTACAGTTTGAAGGGGTGAGAACCACCCTTTGTTGAAATCTCTTCGCCTTGTCGTCTTCTTTCGCATATTGTGTTCTATAGCGTTTTACTTGTGTGCGCGAACCTATTCATTACAAAGACGGAAAGTAGCAAAAGCTTTAAAAAGTATTCACTTCACTCTCGCTCTCACTCACCCACAACACAAACGGTAACAAAAGAGAGCTCATAGTCAATCAGTTTGTAATAATAATCATATCATTTACACACTTGTTCCCTTTGATATAACTAGTCTGTTAGCCGTTCCGTGCTAACCTCTGTTTCTCACTGAAGAAGAGCCCTTTTCAGACACCACAAGTGGTTTACAAATACTCACGCTAATTTTCTTATGTAACGGCGGAAAGCCCACTTAGATAAGAAACAAGTACAAATAATGCCACCAAACTAATCCGAGTACTTCAGTGTGCCATAATTGTGCGTGGAAGAAGGATTCTCCTAAAAAATTAGGGAAAATTTATACATGTTTGAATGGCTAATTAGTTCCTAGTATTACGCAAAGGGGTAATGGGAACAATGGCTAAAATTGCCACAATTTCGGTGTTCATTTTCGTGTCAAGTGTGAGTGTAAGTTTAGCAGGAACTGTTGCCTATAAGCATAGGGAAACAACGTTGGAGGATTTAAGATCTATTGATAGTTATGTATCGAGTGCGTTACCTGTTCTCCAGGATGGATTTTTTATTGGGACCGGTAAGCTTAAGATTTTGAATACATGAAATGGTTAAAACATTCAACTGTATAGCCAATGTCATATTTTAATATTTTAAAATCATTAATAAATTATGTAAAGTCTCTTTAGACTTCTCCAAAGTCGCGAATTCAATGAAACTCCATAAATTGTAAAGATAAAATAAAGTTATTGAAAATTGTTAGGAAGGCATAATTTCCGAAGGATAAACGAAGACATGTGCGAGCAAAGTATATGATCTCATTAACAGCATGAGCGAGTAATACTAATTTCGAATTATCAGTCGCCAATTTTATACCCACTGGGATATCTGATTAGCTAAGTCTTGTTAGGCACTTTTGTTTTCCTATACCGTAAAGTGAGTTGTTTACTTTCATATGAGAAGAGTTCATGCATGTTGAAAGATAAGTAGAGAAATACGCTTTTCTGATAAAATATTGTCATGAACCTGTCGAAAGATAGTAAGACGACTCATGCCTCCTAGTCACTGAAATGGCCGTGGGAACATTCGAAGTGGACTTATATTACAAGAGATTATAGAGATGACCGTTACAGGCTTTAATTTTTACATTCATTTTAGAGAGGTTTTTGATGATTTTTGTGAACTTGCACGAACCATGTCTCGGCAGTTTCAAAATGGATGTGGTAAAACTGATGAATTTATTTTCTAAATAGAATTAAAATTGTGTAGAAAAAGGATACATTCTCTTTAGCACGTCTAAAAATGTTACTGATGTACACGCTATTATTGTGGACTAACCGAATTGAATTTGAGCTGATAAAGTTGCGTTTATGCTGAAATTGTAAGTTTTAATTAGTCATGATGCGACTACGACATAGTTGAAAAAGTGAAGATGGTAAGAGATAAATTAAAAGGTCTTGTGCTATAAATGTGCAATCAGAAACTATCATCTATGATCATCTATTTAACGCTCATACCTTTCGTTTTAAAAATCTACATAAATTGTCAATTACATAAAATGCTTCAGATTATATCCTGACTAAAAATCTAACATTTTTTCTTTAACATTCAGAACAGGGACCGATTCTGGTAAAATCTGACCCTTATCCAGGCAGTAGGAAGCCTAAAGTCAAACCAGCTTATTACAAGTAAGTAATCATTCTCAGTTCTCCCCGTAATTGTTCTTTGATTTGATTTTTAGCCCTTTCAAGTTTTGTTTATACCATTTTACTCTAAAGGCGAAGGCTCTATTCAGCTTACCATCTCTCTACTATAAGCATTCTCACATTTAAAATCGCTGTACATTTAAACTATCATTTATCAATTTACATACCTTACCTGCTTAATCTCTTCAGAGAAGATTGATCTTTACGCTCCTGTGCCCATTATTACTCTGGCACGGCAAATTGGTTAATAGTAGTAATTTTTCCTACGAAAGGCTACTTAACTTCAGCTTTAATCAGCCGGCACAAAAGAACAGCCTACGTCTTTTACACATTAAAATATTCAATTTGTTAGGCATTTATCCCTTTTTCAATTAGAAGTTCAAAATCTAAATCTCCGCTTATAATGATTTATGGCCAATAGATGTCTTTTATAACAGGTGAATTACGTGAAGGCAATACCGAAACCATTTCTCAATTTCCAATTAATGCGTTTAATGCACAATTCCATATTTAGATGAGAGAAGTACTGCATCGATGCATTTTAGTGTTTTTAGATATGATAATGGTGACCATTAAATAAAGTCATTTCACTATGACCAATGCAAAATTTATTTTATGAATAGCACATTGCCCCGTCTTATCCCATCTGGATATGAGGGCATCGCTACTTCTCACTTCCATCTTGGAGCTGCGTCAGGCATTGAACCTTTCTCCTTTTCCAAAAACTTCCAAGTAAATCCAACTATTCCTGTTCCATCAGTTCACCAAGCGGTTCCGACACAGGTGTTCCAACCTGCGGAACAATATAACAATCAGCCTGCAGCCGAACAGTCACAACATTCTCATCAATACTACTTTTCCCAAAATGCACAACCCCAACATAATCAATATGTTGAACATCGACCTCAACCTCAGCAGTTTCCTCAACACCAACCCCAGCAATTTGCTGAACACCGACCCCAGCAATTTGTTGAGCACCAACCCCAACAATTTGTTGAACACCAACCCCAACAATTTGCTGAGCAACAGCCCCAACAATACGTTGCGGAAGCGCAACAAAGTCAAAATTTCGTAGATCAACCTCAACAACAGCAATTTATCCAACATGAACCTCTCCCAACCCCACAACAATACAATAGTAACCAATTTGAGCATCATCCCGAACAATATCTTGTAGAGAGGAGAGTGACCCCACAACAGCAACAATATATTCCCGACCAAGACATTTCCCAACACAATCCATATCCGCAAGAATCCGTTCAAGTCTCTGCCCAAAATCAGTTTCCAAACCCACAACAGCCATCCTTCCAAGACGACAATCAATTGAGAGAGCAAGAGCCCCCATCCCCTCCGCAGACTGCGTCATTTCAAGCCCAGCTTTTTGGGGAAGAGCGCTTCCAATCCCAAAGGCTACTTCCTAATTCTGCCGTGGTTGCCTCTTCGAATTTCGAAGAGACTCTTCCGGAACCTTTAAGGAATCGCTTTTACAAGTAAGTCTCACGTTTCATAATAAAAATCACAATTAGCATTTTCACACTTATAATTAGTGGTTTATAACGACCCCAACTAGTGAAAGTAGCCATTTAGGTTAAGGAGATCATTAAGGTTAATCATTAAATTTTTAACTTAGCCTTATTTTAAGCATTTCCTGATGCGTTAGTCTTTTCTTAATTTCATACGTGGGTAAGCATTAAATTTTTTGCGAAATGCTCTGTAATTAACTCCTTCAAGTATAGCTCGCTGACTTTATTCCCTCCCTATTACGGATGTGATAACAGTCCATTACTTTTTATTTGTATTATTACCCAAATTATATAAAAACTAGCAGCTTAGAAATAGGCATATAAGGTAAAATGAAAAGGCAAAGGGGCAACTCAACCACTTCCCAATTACTTCTACCATTGTTAATATTCGTAAGTCGGTCTTTAAAGGAAAAATTAACGACCCTCCTCTTTAGCGATAAGAGATGATGGAGACCTCGCCATTTGTTCATACCCTTGTCAATCTCTCCGCTCCTGCTGTTACTATCGTCTAAAAATGTCGTGGGCTAGGGATTTTTATTATTATTAAGATGGGGTGTTAACCACCGCTTTTTACGCTTATGTAAATTAAGCATTTTTACATTGATTTATCAAGATCACTTGTACAAATTCCCTTTGAAATGGAATGTTACCCTTTTGCAATAAAATACTCACTCTCAATTTCTTTTCAGTGATATGATATTTAATATTCTTGCAATTTGCATTAAAATATTTTTCTCTTTGTGATCATCTTATCAGCAAAGTAGCCTTGTCGAAGTGATGATTGGTGGGATAAAATATGTAGATGAAAAATGTGATATTGCGTGTCATTTGTTTTCAACAAATTTTGAACACTTTCTTGGCATAAAAATTTGCTACTGTGTATTATTGTTGGTGTGAGGGAACAAGATATCCTCATCATTCTTCGTCACAAAGACAGACAGAAGAGAACGCAAATCAAAGAAGAAGTCATGACAGATTTAGCTCTTTTCAGTTGTCACAAAGTGTTAAAATTTATTTTCATAAATATTTGGGGAATTTGTCTGGCGATGTTTTTGAACTTGGCTTTGGCTTCTGATTATATAGCTCGTTATATTTCCAATTTATTGGGTCAATTTTTCATTGAAATAGACGTGACATGTAGTAAAAGTGTTAAGGATTTGCGTAAAGGGTGAGCTTTCATTGCCATGTCATATGCAATCACGAAATGGTCTGGGTTAAGGTGACTCATCTGATAGTTGATAATGCTTACTATTTATAGAAATTGGAAGGCATATATTTGCGATATGTTTCAATTAGGAAAGACAATATTTTTTTATTTGTTAGAGAAAAAGTAGCTTAGCTCAGGGCACGTTTTTAGATAATAAATTTGTTATCTTGATTAAGCAATTGTTAGCAGATGGTTTTGATTATATAACTATAAATTTTCTCTTCTTAATTTTTACAGATCAGCCAATTTAGCCACAATTTTAGCCCAAGAAAGTCTACCAGTTCAGGGAGAGCAAATTGTGGCAGAGTGGGACACTAACAAAATCACCAAAGGGAAGATACACGCACTTTTACAAGGTGCAGGATTGATTTGACCGCAAACAACGCTTTTAAGTTGACTATTATGGATTATTTCGTTATTTTGTGTAATTTATTCATTATCCAATCTCGCTTAATGATACCGAATAAAGATGTCTACTGACAATCATGTGAATAATACGTACGTTGGGGTTGCTGTAAATTTCTTAATTGATCTGATCTGGACTAGATGTTTCCACAAAAAATATGAGCTCTTCAATAACTTTTAACGTTGCATTAACATTTGACGTTGATGATAATGACAAATGTCTTCTCGTAATCGTAATAGCGATCCAGGAATTAAATTATTAATTGATGCTGAAGGCTAAATAAAAAGTACTGTTTGCGAATTTACGAACCTCATATATTTATAATATTGCCAGTTTCCTAATGAGAAGTATTATTTGACAGATCTAAATACAATGAGAGACGAAACATTGCACTTGTAATCCATTGCAGTAATTTTCTTATGGCTCTCGTAAGTACTCTACTTTTACCAAGGTCACTTTACCCTCGTCCGCTTCAATTCTTTGATGTCACATTTTTCTTCTTCTTTTTTGGTATTGTACCTGAAAGAAAAGTATCTTGTAGTAAAAAAAAATATTTTATAGAAAAACAGCTTCTCTCCATACAAAGCAATCGTCATTGTCAAAAACGTCTGAAAAAGCACATGAGCATTGACATATGTGAATGATGAACGGATATAAAAACTGTAGGATTTGATTTGCTATCGATGACTGCACTGAGCAAGTGATTGAGCATATTGCTTGTCTCCTGTTATTTAGTAAAGATCAGTAAATTTGTTCGAGTCCTACGCGAATTATATATAGTTTTTGGCAAATCATATCACATTAAGTAAAAAGGACCGATTGAAGAATG
>JAHZMU010001563.1:0-10443 GCA_027743725.1 Rambutsinella grinnellia
ACTCAAGGATATATGATTACATGCAAACACCGCCGCCGCTTTTGACCACTTTTGTGATGATATTGATATCCTAATTCCTAATTGATCAGTCCCTTTCCATATGCCTCATCGGTGGAGTGTGGAGAGGGAAGCCAGGTTGGAGGTAAAATGTGTACATGTTGAAATAGATCGACAGACTTACAAACTCCATAAAATGTGTCTTTTTTGTATTCGTACATGAAAAAAAACTTTATTACTCCCGTAAACTTTCGAATAATCCATCCTCCTGATCTACTTCTGTATTTATATCTACTCCTTTGATCTCTTTCCTCCGGTAGAGAAACGGCGTTTCATTAGGAAAATAAAAATGGGATATTTTAATACCGAATCCATCGTGCACAAAATTCTTGCTACAATTTTACTAATACATATCGCAACGTATGAACAGAATTAATGACCTAGCTTTATCCTTAGCTTATTTTGAAACTCTTGCTGAAGCACAAATGTGGTTTTTATATATGGCAACTCCCTCAATCAAAAGTGCAAGTATATTCTGAAAATTCTACGCCTCCATTCCAAATCCCACAAGACTTTAATTACGGCTTTGATGAAAAGGTACGAGAAAAGGGTTCATTTTTACCCGTAATTGACCGTTGTTCGTTAAGCAAATGCACCGGCGTCTGTCTCGATGCAGATTTCCCCCTCCATCTCCAAAACTTCCATTTCATTATCTCATCAGATATTGCACAAACGCCATTTTGTGCAATGTGCAAAATGCATTTTGATCATGCAATATACAATAGTATGCAAACATTGAATTACGCGAAACTAATTTTCTTTCATGACTCATCAACGCAAGCTTCCAGCAAAATGCAATTTCCTCAAGTAATGAAACATTTACGATTTTCCGCCGCCGCCGTCTATCGTTACTGTCGCTCTTTTTTTAAGCTTAGCAGTTGGGCAGTTGGAAACTTTGCATCAATTTCAACATGTTATTCTCTTTCAATTCAATCATCTAACTCATTTCCTTTCTTTCAGGTCTCCCCTTTACATCGGCAAGTGTACATGTCCTTCTATTAACAAAGCGCATTTATACTTTCTGGACTCTAATAAAACTCAAGTCACAACTTACAGTCATGCAACAAAAAAAGGTCCGAGTGTCATTTACCAAAGTGCTTTATGAAAGCTACGAACGACATGTCTCTAGCCGATGAAAAATGCTATTTTGACAAAAACCAAGTCCTATCGACTATCTACACAACAATCATCTTTTATCACCCTAATCACCACCATCCTTCATGATTTAACGAACAGCAGTATTGAACCTCTGACAATCTCACCACATATTCTACATTCACAGTTTTGTTAACTTTTCCAGCTAAAAGTCCTCAGCCCAACCTTTTTCTTCGATATGGCTGAAAAAGATAAAGAAAATGTATTGGCTACTTTTTCGCCCACCATTAGTTATTAGTCTTCAGAAAAAGTGAGTTCCGGTGGCAGGATGTTGGTTTAACTTATTAACTGCTACTATCACCACAGCTTACATAACCTCTCACTTTCTCACTGATTTCGATAACAGTTTCAGCGTTCCCCCTAATCACAAGAGCACACATATGTACATTAATTATGCTTCTCCTCTTGTTCTCTCTCCTTCATTTCACTATTATCCCAGTTCACGAATGCATTCGTGTGATAGTGTAAAGTGTAAAAGGAGTAATATCGTGCCAGAAAACCCAGCAGGACTCATATTTACGTTGTCACAACTGAGCATCTACTCTCAGACATCATAATCACACTTTGACCAAGGTCTGTAAAATCTATAGCTCAACCTGATATGTATGAATAGGGCTAACCTCATTTACTCTTAGTATATACTTATACTACGCTTTCAGCTACTTTTTAATACGAAAAAATAACTTTTTAACTCAAAACCATTTAATAGACCACAATATCCTCATTACTTCCAAACTTTACGTTTCACCCACCGCATCATCTATCCCCGTAACACCATAAGTCTTATTATATTTAATTATAGTGATGGAGAAACTTTATAGAAGAAAAATGCTCATTTCTCAATTTCTCTGCAAATCCAACTGCTCACATTCAGTCCAAGTCCAATTTCACATAGCTCAAACTCCTACACAATTGCTCTAATTTTTATCACGCAACGATTTCTGACATTTGTCCCACTATGCTCATTTGTTCCCGTCTAATGCATTAATTGATTTCAAAATGTATAAAATATGAAAACGAAACGTTATATGAATATTTATTGTGGCCACCTTTGCCACCACGATGATATCCTTAATCTTATCAGGTTGAAAGATCAAAACGTACAAGTTTTTCATGCGCCTTAATACGATCAAAGCTAAAATAAAGCCCTCCATATACTTTTCATCGGCAACTCGTTAGACGCACATTATCAGCCTCTTGTTAATAACGCAACGTGAGCTTTGAAATAACGCTTTTATTACTCAACAAATGAATTGCATCTGATCTGAAACCTAAACCCTTGTTTACTCCCCAACTAGAAATATAATATATGATTGTGTCACAAAGCGACTTCCGCCGCCTCTGCTGCACTACTAAAATTTCACTTAAGGTTAAGCTGCTTATGTAGACTTTATAACAATATGCGCATAATTGAGCCAGACTAAAAGACAGCAAATTATGAGGCAACGACTTTCACATCTACCTCCAAGATGAATGATAAATGGTAAGCCAAGTCAAGCAATACATCACGAAACCTACTGTTGCATACAGCATGAAATTTCCTCTCAATATCAGTACAACAAAGTGACGGAGAAAGCAAACTTCAAAAATCATGGTTCGTCTGCTGTTATCCTTCTTTATTTTTGATATTTTATGCCATTATATTGCTGATTAAGACATACTCTTACAAACTTATTTAATAACGTACATCATTAAAATGTTTAAATTGTGCATTCTACTTTTTTCTTATTGAGCTTCTTACATTGCCCCTATCACAGTCCACATATCTAGTTCCGGTGAACTTACAATTTTTAATCATAATACGCTAAGTAGTTCCATAGCTCTCTCAACCATACAATTTCATAGAGAGTGGTCTACGCGAAAGCGTCCATTATCAACCAGACTTCCGCAGACGCCCAGTTTACTTAAGCATCTTGTCTCATATAACAACCAATTTCCACAAAAATCCATCAAGGTTCCATTTCCCGTTCACTATCCTCCTATATCTCAAATACACATACACAAGTACACAACACAAACTAGTATCATTTTGCTCTCTAATTCACTTCAGATGAAAAGGGATGATGCGATGCGATACGATGAAAGTCTGTTGCTAGATGCGTACACTAACGGTTGGTTTGTTCACAAACAAGGAAGAGAAACACTACCTTTTTCTCTCTCTTTCCCTCCCAATGGCTTCATGCTGCAGATTACTACATTTTTTATCATTTCTAATTTGCTATAATAATAACGTGTACTTTATGTTAAAACAATTTCATCCTCTTGGGCAATGACTAGATGAGACTATCAACTTACTTTACATGTAATTTTTCATTTCAGTGGAGAGTGGAGAACTAACAATGCTCAGAGCTAATTTTACCTGCTTTTACCATGCTTTTATTTAAGGGGAGTCGAATTGCTTTAATTTCACCTAAACGTACTCCATATTTCGAAATCAGAACATGGTGGTAAAATATGATTCGATATTCTTCATAATATTCACACATTTCGTGTCAGTTAATTTACCTTGGACTTTATGAAAATCGAGATTTAAGCTGATGCTTTTTACTAGACTCTAGTAACTAGAGTGAATAAAATCTACCAGGATGTACAGTAAACATAAATATTTAGCAGAAATTTAATAAGATTTAGAATGCATTTTATAGAATGGACATTTTGCAATTTTTCATTGTGAATTGCCTGTTACAACATTACCACTCTCCATTTACACAACAGTGCGTAAACGCATGAATGGCATATGCAATTTATCAGACAGTCTACCACCAGTAAAGTTACACCAATGCTTACATAGAATGAATGTTTCATTCACGTGGATTTTATAAAAATACATTGTCCTTCTAAAATACAACCACTACACAACTAAGCCTATCTTCATCTCAAATGAAGATGCCTTTACGCTTTGACTAATATCGCTCTCAAATACATCATTAAAATTTTGCTATACAAATATTTCCTTCCAGAAAAGCAGGGTGAAGAGCTCAACAGGTTTTAAGTGAACTTGACAGTTATAAACTATTCCCCTATTTTGCGGCGCATAAATTCCTGTCAGTAGCGCATTTCTTATGACTATACAGATATTCTAAATAATAATGCACTCGCTCAAGTCACAAGTTCTGACTCACAAATTCCAATGCCATATTTATAGACTTTTATAATAAAAAAAACATCGCAAACGATTGTCTAAAATTATATTAGGCAACATTCAAAGAATGCTCATTTCTTATGAAAACGATTGACATCAGCATCAATGTGTGGCAATGAAGATTTTACAGATATCTTGCAATCTTTATAACGTCGAGGTTGCAATTAATGAATACGCTTTCCAAATTAAAGGCCTTTACATTATCTTTAAACTATACAGCTCATCAAAAAAATATACAGGGATATGACATTGAAGTAGTAGTCGGCAAGCTTTAAAATTTGGTTTCAAACCCTTCACTTCACGTAGTATTTCATAAAGACATTAGAGATAATAAGTGCCATCAAATCTATTCACAAACCTCGACCAGGAACATCACGATTATTCAAGCCATATATTTCAAAAACCAAGTTGCCGTTGTCATCACCAAACCTTCCGTGGTATCAAAGTCTCTATGTATTTTATCCGACTTCAATGAGCATTGAATCAAGTGATTGCTGAAGTAAACTTCTGAAAGTACTTAACAAACACTTCAACTTCAAATAACCATTTCGTGTATGAAAAACGTTCCGCGTGGAATGTATAATTATTAGAGAGCCTTCGTTTTTGTTTTTATATTCATTCAATCAAGTCCTCTGAGACAGGTGTCGTATTATATACATGGAAGCATGAAATTGTAGTGTAAACATTAGACTAATCGGTATGTAATAATACTTCTTCAAGTGTTATTGACGATAGACATCTTATCGTGTCATCGTGTTTCCTTAAAAGTAAGCGTGAAACGAATAGTAATAATATATAGCGAATCGCATTAGGGTCAGTCCAACTATTATTCCCATTTTAAAATTTCAAATTAATTCCTTTACACTGGAGAAGGCTTGAGTTCATCCTTAACCCCTTGAGTTTGCTGAGAATTATGCCATATAAATATCATTATCATCCGAGGGTATTCGCTAATGGTTTAGTGAATCATAATGCCTTGTACAAATTGCACATCATATCAATTTCCCTTTTATTAAATAAACCTTCGTCTTCATGTTGCGTAACCCAACTCATGACGGTGGCTGCATTAAACTAAAGTAGATTTGAAACCAAGTAATACCAGGCGTAAGTAGATGCAATGTTCAATTTATTATTTCTGCTGCCACCTTTCCATTTCGTATATCTTCTTGATTCATGAATAGGAAACTGTAATGCACTCATTTATCTTAAAGTCCGTATATTTCAATCTTAAATCTTCAAAGCATATTCAACCAGCATATTCAACCTAGATATATTATTCCTCTATAGTTTCAACATTCATAGCTACTTATTATTTGCACCTTCCTTTCCTTCACGAATATTCGAATATCCTGTGAGAAACCGTCGCTAAATGAATAATATCATCGGACAAGTGGAATAAAGCTGGGAATTTACAATTTCAATTGAAAATTCCGATCACGCCACGATAAAGTCAGGAAACGGGGAACAAGACGAATTGAGTGAAAGATCGAAAATGGGAAAGGGAAACGAAAAAACGAGGGAGTGTCCCTCTTATACGTTTATTCAAGGAAAGGAAATACGCGACCTAACATGATCATTCTATGTATGATTTCCCTTCGTGGTCTTACAAGCTATAGATACAATACACCTCATCCCAATTTTTTTGTAACCTTTTCTTCAACCATGTTTCTTCAACTGAACAACCCCACCACAAAAAAAATACTACCTACCAAATAATAACGCCGAGAGAATAAGCTCAAGCCCGATTACATTAACGGGATTCCGATTCTATTGGCATTCAGATACTTTCCCCAACTTTTTGCATTTAGATTATGTAACTACGTGTGAGTAAAGCTCCAGTAATTTACGCGGCAGATGCAAGTAACATCGTTGTGGTACATAAGGTACAATAATAGACTAATATTAATCCAAGTCGAAAGAGAAAATGCTATTCACTTGATCTCCTTTCCCTACCTCGGGCTCAACACTACTTCACATTAACTCTATTACCTTCTATTTTCCCCAAACATCTTGAAAGGCATCAAAAATTATGTGCTTCCCTCTCAAAGGTTATAGTGCTCCTATGTCTGGAGAGCGATTTCACTTGAAGGAGGTGGTGGTGGTGAAACCTGGGAAATGCCTCTATTGTTATTATTCCGCTGTGATTGTGTCTGATTGCGAGTACAATACTCAAGACCGTAACCGCGCATTATTTATTTTATGCTCAATGCACTTATGCATCATACTAATAAAATTTATAGCACTTTTGCTTACACGTGTATAATATTTAAAGCGCCAATGGAAATATACCGATTTAAACTAAGTTGGTTCTCGTTTGGTACTTAAAAATAGGATATTTTGAGGTTGCATGAAACTCAAGGAGCGACTTGTTTTTAGGTTTTTGCTATTTGCACTAATATGAGCTTCTGCTATAATATGTCAATCGTTAGATTTTGGTATTTCACAATGTAAGAATCATGTCTTACAACTCCAAACAAGAAAACCGATACAAAAATGCAGACATTGATCACTTACTTCATGTCATGTCATTTGAGCTTGAGTATTAGATTGTTGAATTTCTATTCCTGGGATCACTTGAACTTCTGGAATCACACTGAATGCATAAAAAGAAATTTGAGATTCTGCATATTTGTTATTCGATCGTTATAAAGTAAAACAACCAATCCTTAATCTGCATAACATGAAGGATTACTTATACAACAACTTCCCACACAACGGAAGTCGCATATTGACCACCACACATCCATCGGTTACAAATTGAGTCGCAAAAGGCGTCTGGTTCTTCCACTTCTCAATTCATCTCAAATGACATCACAATACTCGATTTACAATTACATCGCCAAAGTAAAAACAAATTCTGAATCGCAATATTTCACAAGAAACAAATACTTTACATTGATTGGGGAAAACAGAAATGTTTATGTCCTATCATATCTAATTGGAAGTACGCACTTGTGTCTGACATTCTACACGTGAGCTCAGTTTCACAATCGTGTTTCTCCCATTTATTGGTCTGATATTAGAATTGAGCTTCAATTCAGCAAATCGGATCTAGCCTAATGGAGTTGTGTCACAATTTGTATGTGTGCGTCATTTATTCTGTGGTTCATACCCATTAATTTCTCGATTCTTGCCCTATCCATTATAAATTTTAAATTAATAAGGTATTAAATCCATTCTTGGACATAGAGAGCAGAAATATGAAAGAGATCCATTAAATGGACAAGCGAGGAGAGAAGTTTCAGATCATGTTACGCAATCTTCGCGGCTTATTCTATCCGAGAATCCGGGACTATGATAATGCGGATCAGTATCATCATCGATTCTATTCTATAATGATCGTGTGATGTGTGATAGTGAGAGACCTGTTCGCCCACGCTATTATTTACCCTTTTCTCTCAAACTATCTCCGGGCTTAAATCAATTGTTAATCATGTTATGCGTAGTAGATCTGGCTGGCAAATGAGGCAGAAGATGCGATCATGATAGGCTCCTACAGAGTGTGAAAACAAGTCATATCATGTTCCTCTTCTCTTACACTCGTGCATATACATTTTCTCTTAATTAATTCTATTACAGCTATCGAAGCAAGGAGGGTTTGTTTGTATTTAAGAAGATGAGCCGACAGTATAGACGAGGATGAAATGTACAGTCAGAAGCCAATTTTTAAACTCTTCTAGCGTCGCTGTTGCTAACTAATCAAGAGATAATTCTATCTCATATCATGGAGCATAGAGAATCCCAAAAGCAACTGATTTATTTGACCTCTATTACTCTATAAGATTTTATTCTATGTACTTATATTGGCAAATTCTAGCCATAACTAAAATGCTTTTAAATTCCACAGGCTTGCAAGAGCTCAAATTACTTAATTTCAACATTCTCAAATTGATATCTTTCCTCTTGCACAAAAAAATTCAGCCGAAAAAGAAATAAAACTCGTATTTTCGCCATAAATGCTCACAACTGTATCATCCATTTCTCTCATAAATCCACCTGAATTCCCATTGTTTCCAACTTCAGTGAGTCATTTTTGGTAAATGGTGAATAAAACGATCTCTACTCTTTCTACTAAAAAGAAATAAATATCCCCTTCATTCTACTCATTGTATTTCCTACAGAATCATTAATAATTATTTCACTGTCCACCACACGATGATCAACCAATCCTATATAGCCAATGTTAACAATCCTTTTAGGGGACTTTGACCATGTTTGGATGAAAATGTAGAGACACACTATTCACATTAAAAGTAATAATAATACTTATTTATGTACTTGTAGTTTCCTCTTGTCATTCTTTCTTTGCGCCCTTCTATGACAGTGAAAATAATCACAATTCATTACTATACTTTATTGGACTAGCCTCTCGCTCTCAGATTTTCATTACTTGGACAGATGCATAGTTTCACCCTTTTCTGCCTTTTTGACAGAACAACACACACAAGTCACTGAAAGACAAGGTAAATTATTGTGGACGAGAAGTGACCCCTTATGTGGAACACATCTGGCATTATTACCTCCGAACGAATTAGTAGTAGTCATTGTCGTCGTGGATCACATCATCATTATCATCCATACATGCATTCAATTCCAACATCAAACTTGTTTATGTGTGAACTGTAAACATTACTTTTCTTCCATAAACGATAATCATGCGGAGTGAATCTTAATCTCAACTTTTGAAAATTCAAAATCACAACTTTCGTATACACGCACGACCATCAAGAAGAATGTCATCAAGTTTTAGCCCAGGTTGAAGATTAAAACAAGAAACTCATTTTCTAAAAGATTAACGCAGCAAATAATATGCAGTGCAAACACTACGTGACATGTTAATTTTCACAAGACTAGTTACTAGTTAGTCAGCACAGGCAAAAAAATCTATGCATTATGCAATCTTTTATCACGATAATCTCAAACAAGCACAAGCTCAAAGTGAAAACGGTATTGGTCTTTGATTTAGTTTTAATTTAGACTGTTTAGCATTTGATTCTGATTAATATGTCATTCCTTATCAATCCACAATTTCTCAACTCTCATCATGATCGAGTCTTCAAGACAATTGTTAGAACGGCAATAAATAAAAACGTCTATAACTGAAAGTCATTTCTTTAAACAAAGCATTCCAATCATATCCACCATCTCATCTTTTGTCTTCAAAGGAAATGCATTTATCTTGAAAGGAAAGCAATGCGGGGAAATATGCCATCGCCTCCACAATGTTCGTTCACACTATCTTCCATTCAATTAAAAGAACGTTTGAATTTTGCATCTCGCTAAAATGTGCAATGCCAAATTGATTTCATTAATAAAAGCAATTTACTCTTGTTCTCACTCATTTGACAAGGAAAAAAGCTATACAGCCAAGCATTTGATTTTGATTAATATGTCATTCCTTATCAATCCACAATTTCTCAACTCTCATCATGATTGAGTCTTCAAGACAATTGTTAAAACGGCAATAAATAAAAACGTCTATAACTGATAGCAATTTCTTTAAACAAAGCAGTCCAATCATATCCACCATCTCATCTTTTGTCTTGAAAGGAAATGCATTTATCTTGAAAGGAAAGCAATGCGGGGAAATATGCCATCGCCTCTCAATGTTCACACTATCTTCCATTCAATTAAAAGAACGTTTGAATTTTGCATCTCGCTAAAATGTGCAATGCCAAATTGATTTCATTAATAAAGCCAATTTACTCTTGTTCTCACTCATTTGACAAGGAAAAAAGCTATACAGCCACATACAATGAATTGAAATTCCTCCCTTTTTTTACCGATCGGAAGCATTTGGCACTGAATGTATGAGAGAAAATTAACCGAACCGGAGCAAATGAGGAAGGAAACGGAGAAATGAGAAACTAATGACGAGAAAATGTCAAATTCCTTTTTTTCTTTACTCTTTTATTTCAAACATGAGAAGTGCTGTAGTAAAAAAAATATATACAAGCTTGTGATTTACTTCCATCACCTATTAGCACATGTATGAAAAGCTTCACAACTTGCGCCACTCTCATATAATAGGCAAGCGAAGCCAGTAAAAGTCAACAAAGTTGCTTTTTGGATTACAGAAAGGATTTGGT
>JAHZMU010001564.1:0-22647 GCA_027743725.1 Rambutsinella grinnellia
ACGACAAGAAAAATATTATCAACATCATCTGAAATTAGGTTTCATGTAAACAAAGCGTTATACTACCGTAAAGACCTTTGGGAAAGATGTTCGAATAAGCACGACCATCTCTTGTCTCTTTGCAATTGCATTTCTCTTTTTCGCAAATAATATTCAGCACAGCATGCAAAAAGATTCTATCCTAATATATTACGGCCACAAAGGGGAGGCTGTGGAGAAAACATAATTTCGCCTTTCCTACTTTCACACTCTCCCTTTCCTCTTCCTTACAAAAGTAATGCGCACAATCATGTGCATCTCATCCCATTTCCATATTACTATAATCTTTAGGTATATAGCCCGCAGATGGGATGATGATGACAAAAGATGATCGCGCTTGTTTATATACGACGTGATAAATAATGCCCTCCTTTTTTCCTCTCACCCTTCCAGCTCCAGCCCGAAAGAGATGAGAAAAGCTGTTATCTCCTCTGTTTTCCTTTCTCGTCATCAAGAGAAAACATATTATTACTAGATCTCATTATTATCCATATCTTAAGGAGTTGAGCAAGTGCTTCAAGCTAAAGACTTTCCACGAACTTGTGTCATCACGACTATGACGTAGAATAAAGCCATACTCATAAGAGAATTCACATCATTGTGGTGTTGTTAAGAACGTATCATGATTCATGATTAACCTTCATTCTTCCGAAAGGTATAAAAGTAAAAGAGGAATAAATTATATCAAAATAGTGTCTTCCTAGTTTCTGGCTGAAATGGATTACTTTATCCTTTCTACAAGGACAACTTAGTTAATGATAAGAGCCAACTGAGGATTTCTTATGCAAAAGAATTTCATTAGTTCACCAACCATGTAAGCTGAAACATTAGATTCGTGTTGCATGATGTAGAAAAGTATCATGATAAACCCAACTACCTTTTGTCTTCAATTTCCTCCCTTTCTCCGGTGTAATTGTAGCGGAGCGAAAACAAAGGAGAATAAATAAGAGAGACTCATGATCATTCTTGATCTAGGAGTCTATGATTGTGTAAGAGACAAGAGATGGTCGTGCTTATTCGAACATCTTTCCCAAAGGTCTTTACGGTAGTATAACGCTTTGTTTACATGAAACCTAATTTCAGATGATGTTGATAATATTTTTCTTGTCGTAGTGCTCCTACGCTTCAAGAAACCCCAAGTCTTGATTGCGTTACTCTTTTCTATTGTCTAATGCCATGAGAGTAGCAAACGAGATGATCATCATCACTCACTCTATTTCCGTTTATCAAGCTGGCGTACATGATAACATCATAAAATTACCGCCACTTCTTTAAATTAACTTTAAAATAATTAAAAGATAGGATTGTTGCAACAATATTTATCTTGAGTCAAGTCATTTACATCAAAGCCTCTACGGCCACATCAAACATTGCTTTTTGAGTTGAAAACAACTTTATTTCCGGTATAAAGTCCTTTTATTGTCTCTCACTCCATGAAATTCCCTTCCACTTCCCCTAATGACCCAATGAAGCATCAAATGGAAATCTACTTGGGCTGATTACTTCATTCAACTCATTATTCCTCTTGAAGCTCTGAACCTTCTTTCACCCAAAATCCTCCGCTTTCTTCTTTTGATGAAAGACTGCTTGATTTAAACAACTTCCGCCTCCCTCATCTCCCTCCTTGTTTCCATTACTCGTCAGTGCCCATTTCCATCTTATCTGGAATGCATACTTTTACAATGAGAAAAACTAGGCTACACCTGAATACATGAATAACTAGAATAAGACAACCAAACTCCACTTCTATTTCCTCTCTCCTTTCCTCATTTTCCTACTCTTTTGTTTCCATCATAATATTCTCTTTTCATACATCTTTACCCTACTTATTTCCCTTTGAAATTCTATGATAATGGGAAATGCGAGCTCAAGTTGAAAATATAAAACTGGAAATGAAACTGAATCCAGAAAAAAGAAATTTGCAAATGCAATGATCAAACACTGGAGAAGTTTTTGGGTGTAGCCAAACGCTTGTCAGTTTATACGAGGGGATGAGTTAGGCTAAATAGATCTGCATATGCTATGTGTCTACACTGGATAGCATGCAAGATGAATGAATCTTCCCATTTAAGTCTAATAATGCACCTTGCTCGCACACTCCTTTTACTTTCTCCACGGGAAAGAGGGTTAAAGGTGTTCAAGCGGATGAAAGCCCATTCAAATTCCACCAAACACAAAAAAAACAGCCAGTGAAAGCTGCCATGCTATTACCACGCCACAAAAAGGCTGTTCGGAGCTCTACCCCACATACGCCACTCTCGCTGAGTGAAACATCATGGAAATGAAGATACATTGCTGACAACCACCTAAACAAGGAAAAAAGCTCGAGAGTATAAATGGCGAAGCAACACATGTATTATAAAGTGGAGCGAGTTAAGAAGGAGAAAAAATGCTTATTTTTTTCAGCACAAACTATCATGATCTTCATCATGTGAAAAGTGGATTGGATAAACTCTCGTCCAACTTTCCCCATTAAGTAACCAGGAGTTGTGCAAAGTTAAGCAATGTTTGAGAGGGCATACTTAATCCTTCTAAAAATGAAGTGATATCGATACTTTCTTTTACAGAACTTTCAACAATTTTCCTTCAAAGATTGGTTTGATTCTGTTCGCCGTTTATAAACATGTAGACCTCTCCAGTTTCAACCCTTTTATCCTTTGACTGTTGCATTTTTTACCTTACAAACTTGTGACCGTCAATACGGCTTACTCAATACTTTATTAAAAGTGAAGGGTTCAATATCCGAAACAAGTTTTTCATTTCACCACGAGCCCAAACTAGGTCAGAGCTATCACATTGAATTGAGTGTAGCATAAGAATGAGTAGAGTATCCAGCTTATTACCAAACCTGAACAACTAATCTACTCAATTTCATTGACTCTTAACGTTCTAGTTAGCCTCTCTTTTGAATATGAAAAAGGAAGAAACCAATAATCATGGATTGGTTTCTCCAATTTGAATCTTTAAGAAGGTGATATTAACGGTCTTATTCACCTTTACCCTTCACCACTTTCTATATGCATAAGAGCTGCGGGAAAAACAGAAGATTTAGCGGACGTGAGATGGTGAAAGGAAAGCGAAAGCATTTATTATTAGAATCGGATATTAGGATGAGTAGGATGATTCTAGCATGAATACGAAGCTAGCTTTTTCAATACCATTTTGGATAGCGGTTTAGGAAAATATTTCCATTCACAATTCATGGAAGGCGAGAGAGAGAAGGATTTGTGTGAATTGTCTATTTCGCAGTTTCGCACTCTTTCCTCTAAAAAGGCTGAGAAATTGAATTTAAGAGAATGTATTTTGTAAGCTCTAACATAAACTTAATCGTTACAAAAGCGAATGTCCCGACTTTCCCTCCCTCGCGCGAGAGATGGAATTAATCTTGCAAATTTTCCACTCCATTTTCAATAGACCTTACATGAAACAAAATAGATCCCTGATGACTCGTTCAACTCAATCCATTCACTTTTGATTCTGCCTTGTCTCCATTTTCTCTGAATAAAAGAAGTGAAAGTGAATGTGTTGCGTGTTATGGAAGCGTCTTCTTTATATGCAAAATAAGGAAATTCCTTTCATCTTTCTTTCCCTTTTGATAGAAAAAGCTTTCACATCTTAACTTGAATTAAGTATAAAACTAAACGAGCTCTTTCCATAACACTCATTCATCCTTAAATGGACTTGCTTGTCGGTGTCGGCATTCCCACCATTTTTCACTTTTGTCAACACCGATTAGTACATAAATGAATGTAAAACATTCAAGATCAATCAAAAAATAAGCAAAGACTTAAAGGGGAAAAGTCTCACACTTTCCTCATAAATCATTTCATGGACTGGGACAGATTTTTTTTGGAATGCCAGCTTTGAATTCCCAACGCGTCAGGTTTAAATTAGATTCAATGTAGACTGTGTGGATTACTTTTGAGGATAAAGTTGTAACGTTTCCATTCTTTTAACCACTTGCTCAAGTTAATTTAATATTGGTGAAGGAAACAAAAAATGTTACGAATGGCTAATCCCCTTTTATTTTTCTGTTTGGAGAAAGCTAAAAGCGGAGAGAAATAATCCCTTTTGCGGCTCCTGCTTCTCCCATTTTACATTTTGAGGATTTCCACAAATCCTTATTTTGAAACAAACATTCTTTATCCAAAATTAATTTAAAAAGAATAAAAGGTCCTTAGTCAATCTGAATTAATTAAACGAGGTCAACATTTTCAAAACCCCATTCAACTAAAATCAGCAGACAATTCTGACTTTAAGAGAGGTGCACACGTTACGATTACGATGATGATGGTTCATTACGACTCATTAAAACCATTTCATAAGTCAAAGGAGCACTAACCACACGACTTTACTCATTTTTACCTAAGCCTATTGTCCATATGATCCATTTCCCTCATATTTGTTTCATGAGGAGGTAGTTAAGCTTGCCCATAATCACCGTCTATTAACTAATCTACTTAATAACGAGAAGAGCAAAAAGGACATGAGCATTTGCAATTTCAACTTTTGATATAGGCTCTGTCTAATTATCTGTACGATTATGATATCCATCAGATCAATCGGGAAAGAGCAAGTAAAGAAAAATAACCCGAGGCCAAGAACTGGTTACGGCTTCACCACACATGTTTACATGACATGATAGAGAGTCTGCTTTTACTAACATTTTCTCTAGAGGAAGAGAAATATTTGGTCTGCAAAATTCTTCGTATAGCCTATGCATTCCAACATTTCCTTGAAGTGGAATGTAAACGCGAAATGCTAGCCGATTTCGCCATGGAATGAAAAATCTATTGTTTGATCGTGATTCCTTCACTCGAGTTCATCTTCATCGAGATTCATCACCAATCTCAGAGCAAAAATATCAACGTATCTGAGAGAGAGATTAAGATGGTTTTTGATTTTCTCATCGTGATAAACATCATCTTCATGATCCATTCTAATATATGTCGGCGTTCATAACAATTTACAAGTGTTTATGGGAAGCGTTCCCTATCATCATTTTCAGTGCTACTGTTACTCTTTCTGGTTGTAAAAATGTTTTACACTTTTTAATACTGTTTCAAAGATGAATTCACGTTTTTTTACTCACTTCACGAACCTTGAAAGAGAGATTGTACAAGAATAAATTTTCTCAAATGTATTATGGACGGACAAGAAGGATATAATGATGGCGATGACCACCATTATTACCATACTCGTTTTTGCTCCTCTTTCGGAATTCTACTCCCCTTTCCATATATCAGAAGAGAGCTTAAAAAATTGTAATGAAACCAATAAAAATTAAATGACTTGAGCAAGGATGTTTTACAAAAGTGCTACAAAGTGTAGATAAATGGGTTATTACAGAGCACAATGGACACCACTTACTTACTCCTGACATGACACGACGTAACTATTTAATTACAGGAGCGAATGCTATTAAGGAAGATGAAAGAGTCTGTTTGGTGTCGAGCCTTTGTTTCAGATTCGATATTGATGGGATGAATGTCTTGAAGTTCATGCCGGAATAAGATTTTTGCAGAGTTAGACCCGCATACGGGTCTTAAAAATCTACTAATGAAATTGAACGTGACGAAGCATGAATCCTAAAACATATCGAGATTTAACAAATAAATTTCACATTACTCTGTGACAGATTCAATCGTACCGGTCATTGCATCGTGACCAGTGAAGCTTGTAGGAAAAAGCGTGAATAAATCATTTTTTGTAGCATTTATTAAAAGCTAATTTAAGTATTGCCAATTTGGTTCAATCGAAAGTCTACAAAACTTCTTAAAATGAGATTTGCATTTGAAATCTGAGTGAAGTGGAGTAAAACGTGCAAAAAATGAGAATGTTGACCTACACATCATTTCCCCTCGGGTATTGAAACCGATTTGAATAAGGTCGCTTCATCACTCTTCTTTTCAATATTTGACAAAACCTTTTGAGATTTGGCTCATGTTGCTCTCTTCTCTCATTGTTTATTTTGCTATTGCCTACTTGGCCAATAGACTTCTTTTTGCCTCGTGTCATGTCCTTAAATATTCTAACGCGCTTGAAGAGGATATGACATGCCTAGATTTTTCTTACCTTGCCACTCTCTGCTACACAGCTCAACTCATTATTTTCACATCACATGCATTAATAACACTCTTATTATGTCGCTTCCCCTTCAACCAAGACAAGCCATTATTGAACGCGTCATTACAGGTATTTACTATAGATGAGTTTGTTGAAGGCGTGGATAATTACGTAAATAAAAGAAGAAAGAAGGGTTTATGCTTAATAGCCTTCATGTCTATTATTCCCATTCCATGATAAGGCTCGAAAGAGAGGAAAAGTTTGAAATTATTTTTGTCACATATGCTCTAGCTTTTTAGAAATCGTTTGCGTGGTTGGTGAACCATCAATGAGCGAGCCAAGCTGAACAAATTAACTATTTATTGGATGGTATGATGAGCTCATTAAAATCTTTAATACTGATTGATTTAATACTTGGTGGAGGGTCGGTTCCTTGATTTTTGACGTTTTTAAGTTCAAAGAGAAAAGAGGAATTATAAAACGAAATTGAAAATTCCTTCATTCATTAAAGCGGAAGCAACGACTGGATTGCTTGTCCTCTTTTGCCAATTTTAAATTCCTGGAACCCTCACAAAACCAGAACGAATGGAATAGACACGCAATCCCTTCCATACAATCCATTTAATGAATTTCTCAGCTTTGAAATTACTGATTCGGTTTTGAATTTGCAAATATGATCCATATTATATGGATACTTAATTCAAAAGAAAATTAACATTTGAATTACGCCTACATTATAAACAGGGTTAAATTGGCACGATAAATTTTCATATTAAAACCATTTCTGGCAGTAAGAATTAGCTACAAACCTATTTTGTTCAGTTTTATAACGGTGAAATTGGGTGAGTGTGAAATGGCGTTACACTTTCAGCGTTTAGCTTTTTCTCTCTCTCCTTCTCCTTATATATGAGTTGGGATACAATGAAATCGAAATTGGAATTTGGGACTGAATTATTGACTTCGCCTTCGCTATAAAACCCAGTGGACCGGTTCATATTTTATTGGTTGGCTTAGGCACTTTAACAAAAGCTTAAAAACTTTTGTTCCTTTAGCCGGCTTTAAGTAAAAATTGTATAGGACAAAGCATCTTTCAGAGTAATTCTTTTGAATCCAAAAAACTCTCTGCCAACCTCTACCTTTTAAGAAAAGGGACCACATGAGGCTTGTTCTCTAGCTTATTGCTGACATACCATTTTATATGTCGGGCAAAAACCGATTTCTTCAGACCTAAATTTCGTTAAAGGTTCTCCGTTCTCTCCATTTGGGAGCATTGATGGACATATAAGGTCCCAAGATGATCATTCTTATTTTATACGTCTACTGAACTACCAAGCACTTAAGTCAACTTACTTGATTAAGAATTAGGATATCAGAGAATAGATAGGAAGTGTCTCTACTGCACTCAATGTAAGGGCAATATTTACTTTACATTGGCACAGCCATACATGCTCAGCATTACAAAGTTCCCAGAAAAGCCTTTCACTAGAAAGCTGCATGTGCAGAAAAATATGCTATGCTTTATGTCAATATTGGACATGATTAGGATGTCTCTTTTGTTCTGCTTTTACTCCCACCAAATACTGTTTTTGAAGGTGGAATGACATAACTGAAAATTTTAAGGATGTGTAGCTGTCAACCCTTCTGCAAATATTAAAGGAAGTCACTTAAATGAATGTGATGGGTGCACAAATTTGCAGGTGCGTATCGACTAAATTGAAATGGAGGTGTTCATTAAATGAAGTTGTAAAACACTCAATGCTTCTCCGCCTTCCGTGATTAATTAATCGGGAATTGTGATTTGAGTGGTGTTTGAAACGCCCAATTTCGTTTAAAAAACGAATACCTATCTGCCTTTTCGGTTGGATAGTTATTCTACACTCTGATAAAAAATAATTGCTTTTGTGGCTATTCCCCTGAAAATAAAAATATTTCTCTTCCATCGGAAACTTCAAGTGAAACGCGTATGAATTTTTTAATCTATAACTGAACTATATTGGATTGTGAAGGATGCATGAATAAACTCTAAATATTGAAGACATAATTCCCAACAGCAATAATTTTGCAAACAAGTGACCTGGAATAAACATCCTATATTTAAAATTGAATTTCCATCCAGCCTGCGGTAAAAGTCTAACCGGGAAAGCATTGTAGCTCTTCAATCGACATGCAAAGTGAAGAGAAAAAAGTCCGTGTGATGCAAGAATCTTTGGAAACATGCATTTTTCTCTTGACTTCTTGACCGCAGTCATGCCGAAGCTTCGAGGATAAGCCATCGGGAATTATTTCGCAAAACATTCACAATTTGATACCAACTTACACGTGTAAAATAAAGGGAGTAGAAAAAAGCTCCGGATATGAGGTTAAGGAAAAATCGAATAGAAGTAAATACGCGTTGCCAGTTCACGCTCCGTAGATAACCCATTCCTGTCATATTTTACAAAAAGTATAGCCTCAACAAAATCGGAGAAAATGGAATTGGAAACGGTATAGTGGACCAGGATGGTAAGCTTGTCCATTCCAAGTGAAAGTAAAAACGTTTAGTCACACTTTGTGAATGTGACACCCACTTTGTATTGCATGTTCCGAAAAATATGCCATGTCGGTCCATCCGACAGGATTTTTGACAATTTAATATGAGGAGAAAGGTATGAATTTAATATGCTTATAATGCAGTAACGGGGTGAAATTCTCTAGAAAAGTGCAATGGACTGATGTACGATATCTTAACTAACCCCAACTAAAGTATAACATTTCTGCTCCACGATAAAAGCAAAACTCATCTTATTCACATGTGGAAAGCGTAAGTATAACGAGAAGTAAGACGAGTGACGTCAGATGATGAGAAATTGTTTTCTTCGTGTCCAGGTATAAATAATAACATAAAAGCTTTTCCATATAAAAAGTGGATAAAAACTTAACAAACTCAAACTATTTAGTATAACTTTTAATCCTCTTCATTACTAGCGCTTATTTCTTAAGAGATAGCAAGTATTATTGAGCAATCTTAAAAAGGTTGCCACTAAATTTTCACCCTATTTACTCAGTTTATTTGGCAGTACTAACCTAAAGTGCTTGTGAGGAAATGTCCTGGGTCACATCAACTTTCTTTACAGCTTTCTTTGCTAAAAGAAAATGCTTTTAAGTTCCCATCTTAAATTACTAGTGAAGCAATTTACTCAAGACTATTTATGCCCACGTGAATGCCGCCACTCGCACTTCACTTTTAAGTATCAAGACCACCTAAGACCTAAGGTCTTCCTGGTAGCCCTCAGCCCTCGGCTTTAACTTATGCGAAAAGCTTGAATGAGATGTGATAGACTAAAACAGAAGGATCCAGGTATTTTTGGAACTATCCCAAACAGTTATACAGATTTCATAAATGTACTCGGAATACATTAACTCTTCCAGCCACTAGATGTTCATGAGTCAAATAAAGAGAAGTCATGAATTTTGATCTGTTTTTAAAAAGAGTGATCTTGGAAAATGGGCTCCTATTTTCCATATTTAACCATCAAGGTAAAGCTTATGAAAGGAATGAGGCGACGTCTTTATGTAATGAGATATATGTTTATTGTGCGTAATAATGAGTTGGGGGAAATGTAAAATGTTCATAAAAAGAGAAAAAGAAAGAGTGATAATAGCGAATTTTGCGTAACGGGTTCATTCGTGGAAGAGCTCATTTAAGTTTTAGAAATATTATACAAGTCTGGAGAACTAATAAAGTTCTCGTGTCTCTCTTTCTACCAATGCTTTACCTTTCCATTTCCTCTTTCCCATTTTGCAAAGAAGTCGTGGGCTATGTAAGGACAGGTTTCACAAACGAATCGAATTGTTTTGAATTGAGGTAGAAGAGAGTGCGACGCTAACTAACAAGCTAACCTAACTTTCTTCTTAACTGCTTCAATCAACTTTTACTCAGATAATGGTTGAAAAGCTCCCGTGATAATTTATTTACTGAAATGTTTCCCAAGTTGTACCAAATGAAATAAAAGTAAATTCAATCTATTCCTTCAATTCCTATAAAAATTGATGTTGTAAAGAGGCGAAAAGGATCGATAAGAAAACTTGTGGCTAAACATCTTCACTTTGATGATGGATCGGTACATTTGTCTTGTCATGTTGGCTTAACAAGGTTATGTCATCTTAAAGAAGAGCATAGTTTTTGTAGGTCTAACCCGGGTGGGATTCCTTCGTTGCGGTTGCACTTTGTTCAAGTCCTTTTCTCTATCAGTTTACTTTTCTCTCCTAAATAAAATATTCTCCACTTCACAGGTTTACAAGTCTAAAGAAGAATCAAGTCATTACAGGAAACTTTTCTTGATGTTTTCTCTCTAAAGTGGTCCATGATATGGTTTCTTTGTTGTTCTAAACAAACCACCAAACTATGTAGGGTTGTACGAGGTATTTTAACAAAAACTTGAAAGAGTTCCCAAATATTGGATCTAAGCTTAAAATATAATTCCAAAACCTTAAAACCTTAGGCTACAAACTCAGGAAAAAATTTGAGGAAACCAGTGTTCTACAATTAATTACTATATGATTGACGAGGTGAAAACTAATCGAAATCATTCGGGACTGACAGCCCAACCGCTACTCAAAACTCGCTTCTCTAGAAATTTTAAGATGACTTGATCTAAATTGTTTCAGTGTTATCAGGAAGAAATAGCATAGTCCCCTGACAATACTCGCGTGTGATGACAATCCCTCCCATTCAACTCTACCAGGAAAATGAAACAAATACCTACTCAGCCATCAACTCTGAAATTGAATGCGATACAATTTTTTTTACTCGAATGAAGACAAGTGAAAGCTGTCGTCAGCTGAAAAAGGACAAATAGGAAATGGCTTATCTTCCATTCTCCATCGCGGTACGAATACCAATACTTTACCTGCAATACCATTTTATCACTAGTTGCCAGCCATTCATATTCGGATCACATCTCACGCATCAACTCACAATAGCTTAGCTTTCTCTCTGTCCCTCAAACATCTCAAACCATAACCAAATGATTTCAGTTTATCAACGAGAGCTACAAATTAATCGTTTCTGGAATCGACTTGTCGAATTTAATTTTAGCTGAAGCAAAATTGAAAAAGCCTTAAGAGGAGTTTACCTGTAGATTTTGGATTAATTGCTGACACGTAATCTGTGGAATATCCTTGCTGATGGAAATAACCACGTCTTCATACCCTCCATTTTCATTTATCCTTGCGTGAGCATCCCCTCCGGGGGAGAGGGATAGGAGGAGTGCGATAAGAATTAATCTTTCCATTCCCAATAATCTTCTCACACTTCCGTTATGCTTCAAGTCACAAATCTCTCTCTTTCTCTTTGAGCAAGGAGCTCTCCTAATCTCCATTTTCTCCATTAAATTTTAATCACAAATCACATGCACAGAAAGCGACTTATTTTAACATAATCAATAACATTGTTAACACTTCTCAAATGACATCGAGGTTTTTTAGGATTAACTCGATTTGTTTACTGTTTTCAACAATTTCTTTATGGAACTAATAATTAATCACTTTTCCTTCCTCTTTTCTTATGTGAACGTCTTGAAATTGACAGGTTTCAAGAAAAATTCAACTTTACACTTGTTAAGAATTTGCTTAGCGTCAACCGTTTTATCATCCCTTTCTTGACTTTACTTCCGTTTTGATGGCGATCCGTTCCGACACCATTTAATAAAAATTATTTTGAATGAAACAAATTTTACACAGATATTTCTTCTTTTGAACTCTGTCACTTCACCCCGAAAACTTGTTCAAATTTATTTTGTAAAATTGACGGTTTGGAAATTTTGACATTTCACTAAACAATTATTGTGAACTATTTGTATTATACAAATTGTATAATTCTTTTGTAATTTGCTGTTATTCAAAATCAGTTTGAAACTGACAGTTTCCCTTGCACACAACAACGTGTAGATTTTCCTTTTGAATCTGAAAAGTTTAAGAAGAGTGACACAGGCTTCCTCTCACCACGACTGCAGAACGAGCACTGAGCTCGAATCTGTTAACAATGCAATGTCTTGATGGAAGCAGAACGAGTCATGCTTTCAGTGTTCAGCTCTCACCGTTTATCTCACGGTCTTTGTTGTCCTATAGCATTTGTCTCAGACCAGTTTAACATTAAACAATTGAATCGGATATTAATTTTTTAACGTAAAATTATTAAAATAATATTGCTGTGATGCGAGTAAATTGTATTTATATTTCTAAAATTATTTTTAATTTAATCTCATTTAATTGTTGATTAAGTAGGGTTCTTTTATGCGAATTAATTCAGTATAAAAAAAATTCATGTGATTGACAGTGGCCATGTTATTTAGGAATTGTAGATGTCGAAAAGTTAGCATTTTGTAAATGAAAAGTTAGCATTTTGTAAATGAAAAAATGTTAGTAAAGCGCTTCCAGTTCCGATTTAGTTCCTATTCACTGAGCCATCAGCCACCATTTCGTTGTAACTTCGACTGCGGCATCTATTGCTGATGACCACACCAAACAGGGTGACTCGTTCTCTCCAAACCGTTCATTGGCGTTCTAGGCAAGTCGAGATTTTGCTGTCGAGATGAAATGAATGAAGTATGAATTTGTATGGGTTTTCTCCTGTACCAATTAAAATAACTCGACAAAATGAATAAGTAGGTACATAATGTTTTATTTTTTCTAAGAAAAAATGCGAAGCTATAACAAAGTTATTGCTTATTCGTAAGGGTTCATAGATTGGTTTTCAAAATTACACGACAAAATGAGAGTAAGAATGTGTTTGTTTATAGTCTAGGCCGTCTTGATGGTTTTATAGAGAAATGTAAGGATGAAGTATTTAAATCGAGATTGTCTTTAACTGACTATAGGTCTCCAATTCCAGCTAATTTTTAAGTTTAAAGATGAAATATAATTGTTTTGAATTTTATAACCTTGTTTTTACAATATATTCAGTGACTACAAGCAAAATAGTCGACAACTTTCGAAATAAACCAAAACGTTTTTGCGAGCTTCAACTAGTGGACTTTGCTACTGCCGTTGGCCATCATCTTCTTGCTGTGGCCATTAGTCACTCCATTAACTCCATTGACACCGTTACCGTTGGCTTGTCCATGTCCATTTTGATGATCACCGTTTCCAACCGCGGAGCAGGTTTTCATCTGTCCGTTGATTCCACAACATCCATTTGCAATATGATGTTTTATAGACTTCTCGTCGCAACAAGCGAGGAAGCGTTCATTCCTCTCATTTCCGGGTTGGCTCGAACCATTCGATATCCCATTTGTAGTAGATGGCGTTGCAGAAGAGACTAAACTGCTATAATGCTTGTTGTCCTTCCAGTCCTCTTTCAAACTCAGGTTAAACATGGAATATCTTGGGTCTCCAGTGACCTCCTTGACAATAGTGAGGAAGTTTGGAAGGCGCTGGTAAAGTTCCTCGCTTGTTAATGTCGTATACGTCTCCAAAAGAATGAGACCTGCGCAGCGAGGATGAAACGGCTCCATGTAAACATCCAACTGAAAGTACTGGTCATTCAGGAGAAAGCATCTCCTTGTCTTGTGTACCGAAACGTGATTCATATCCTTCTGGGTTAGCATCAGGTCATAATCTCTTGCTGTCAGAGTTGTCTTCACTTCCACAGATTGGCCATGAAGGTGACGTCTAATGGTGTGGGTATAACTCCAGTGGTTCTTGTAGCCACGTTTGCGCAACCTTCCTTGAGAAGTAGTGCCGGTTAGTCCACTCGAACGCATATTTAATTAAATTTATTTTAAAACAATTTCACATGCAAATTATTATAAATATGGCTAGTTTTAATTACCTCCGGTTAGTACAACTTTGTATATTCTTTTGCCACGCTGGTTCAATTCGGTCCCCATCTTGATCACAAAGCTCTACTTTTCCCTCCCGGTTTTAAGTAAATTGTTTGGTAACTCTTCAATAAATACTTTACTACAATACTGAAAATGTGATGAATTGTGAGTTTCCTCTCGAATCCGGTATTAACCTAAAAAGAAAAAATCATATTTAAGCTAAAGTCAAGTCAATAAAAGTAGCTGCATATTTGTAGTTTATTTCTCTCTGTAATTTATCCCATTAAATTATTCTTACAACAATTCATTTACGTGGGACAAAGCTTTTGCTTGTGATTTTGATTGAATTGTACTAAACCAAATTCTAAGAACCCAACAATTCAGAAATTGAAGCTAAATTGAATTAACAGTTCACAATTTTATCTGTTATAAAATATGAATCAAGAGAGGTGACTGCTTTGCTAAAATCATGAGAGTGAAAGAGTAAAGTAGTTTTGAACATACCACGTGTCGAGTACTGTCGAGGATTGCTTCAGTTACCTCCGACTAAAAATCATTTTCTTTTCTGATTTGTGTAAAACTGATTCCATATAATATTTACAGGTTTCTCTTGACTTTGATTTCCTCATGATATATTATTCTGAGCACTTTGAAAGTTTTGGGATGAATCATTCAACTCAATCCTCTAGAATAAAACACGCACATTTATTTGTGCTGATTGCTCTGTCACTGGAGCGTGATTAATTATTTAATTTATTAATTTAATATTTTGTGAGAAATATTTTTTCCACGTTCCTTAGGCATGTTAATTGCCATAGGTTAAAACGTGACAAAATTATTATCCGAAGTGTCTGAACCAACACTGTTGGTATTGCGTAAAAATGTGATCGTCTACCTCCCTCTCCTTTTATTACTTTCATGTGTTCAGGAAAAACTACGGAGTTTATCCCTCTTCAGACCCTTTGTACTTTATACATATAAATTATGGGTGTAAAATACTATATCCATACACTTTTATAGTGTTTCCATACTTTTCATGTGCTTTTCTTCACTCTTTTGTGTAGCAGCACAGACAAGGTCTAGGTGAACAGGATATTGGCTTGGCTTGGAATTTTTTAAAGAAAATTATAACGTGACAAAATCATAAGACGAAATCATATAGCTTCAGTTCTTGGAATCAATTATCACGGATTCACGGTTCTGGTATGGATTGAACTGGAACTTGCACTTCCATGCGAGTTCTTTCAAGAAGACACGCTCAACTGAATCCAATTTTGGAGTCTATGAATATGAATGTCTGAATAATGAATTCATTTCGTAATGTATTTCATGAATGAATTGATTGCGTTGTAAAATGTGCAAGAGTTCGTAATTCATGAGCTCAACCAATTCGGTGAGAGCGGAGAATAGGTGCAAATCACCCACCTCCTGATATTAATTAGATAGACCAGACCTTTCACGTCTGGCATTAATAAACATTAGAGGTCAATTTCACTGCTCCTTTAGCCATGCGCAGTTTATTTTTGCCATGTCATATTGTAAAGCTACTCAAAAATGTAAATTATTCCGGTGAACACCGGTTCTGATTATGAACCCGCCCAGTTTTAAGTGCTAGTGCATATCGGCATCTTTGAGCTGACGCGCACTCGATATCTCAAGAGACTTCGGACTTGATTATGTCGCGACAAAATATGACAGATTTATTAGATGATTAGCATTCTAGCAAGCAAGAAAGTTAACGATGTGTGAATGAATAAGTGAGTGATGAATGGCAGTTGGGAATAAATTAGGTGTTTATGATCGATAAAATTGTCATGATGTGAAACAAAATGCTTTCAGATTGCCTATTAAAAGTCACCTTCTATCCTTCTGGCTTTCTCCAACTACGCATTTTCAATTTGATAACGTGCATTGTGCAATAAGATATTCTAGTCTATAAGATCCTATTATAAGATTACTGCTAATTTTATATTATAGTTTGTCTGCGCAGCATTCTTGAGAATTTTCCAGCCTACGTCAGTTACTTAATGCATTATGGCGCTATTAGAATGCACAAGCGCAACTCTTTAGTGTAAAGCCTTCTACTTAAGTTTCACGATTTGACTTTTGGACCCAGAAAGAATGTGCTAATTGTAGTTTTTTCTGGCTTGTTAAGTACAAAGTCTGGAAGAGGTACCCGAAACGAAAGAATACTAACTGGGAATTGAGAAATGTCTCCAACTATGCATAACAAAATGAGGTCTGCAATTACATGTTTGCATTCAAAGTCGCTATCTTTTAAAGTACACCTATTCAGCCTCTGAATATTTCAAAGATATAGAATGGTAATTTGTAGCAGCAAATTCAGTAGCAAATAAATTTCAAGACAAAGAATCCATTCGAGACTCCAAAATTCCATGCAAAAGTAAGTAATCCTAACACTTGCTAATTTAAATTCATACCAATTCATACAGAAGCCATACAGCACCACCAATTATTTCTACGAAAAATATGCAAGATATAAAATTGGATTATAGAATACTTACAACGGTCACCTAATGGTTTATTGTCCTCACTCAGCAGCGTCATCAAAAGTCCTCGTCCAACCCACGTAGACCACACGACCAAAATCCTTCCTAAAGAATTCGGATGTGAACCCCGTCCGGTTATTTTTGCAATTCTAGTTACAGGAACATGTTCGTATGAAAATTGTTGCAAATTTTCTGATAGAAAATCAGGCAACTTGTATTTGAAAAGCTTGCTATGAAGCAATGAGCTTAAATCTTGAGGTCCAAGCGGACCGGTAGACAACCGGCAACTGTCAGAGCTCTCCTCATTCATACCTCATTTATACCAAATGGTATGTTGCATGTTGAAAATTGGTAGAGCTTTCGTGATTGAAAAGAAGCAGCCTCACAACTCGTCAATCTCAAATCATAGTCGAAATGCTGCGCTACCACATTTTCTGCTTTGCTTCAGCTTGCTCATATTTCAACCTTAATGGATGATAATTAATAGGGATTGCTGGATTTGCAAACTTTGATTGGTTTTGTCTGAATTGTTTTGCCATGTTTCAAATAGCATTAGAAGAAATTAGGGAATTATTTTTGAAAAACAACTCATGATAAGGAACAAGTTTCTAGGTACGCGTGGGTTTTTTTTAGCAATTTTATCCTTGAAGGCAAAGCCATCGATGCCTTTTTCATTCTGTCTGCCACACAAAATCGTCCAGTTCATATACATACTTGGAAAAAGATGCTTGGCTTGGCTTACCGAGAAAAGGTCAAATGAAGTAAAGTTGATTGCTCAGACATGACGCTGGGACTTTCATGGAAAATTAATTGCCCATTTGCCATTTTAATCTGCATCCTGCAAGGGCAACCTAGATTAGATTAATGTTAAATAAAATGTATCACTTTTTGCTGAAATATACAAGTTATGCAGACAGCGAGGAATTATTTATTTTGCAACTTATCGCATGCCGAATCTTACCAAAAATTATGAATGGTGAGTGCGGATAAAGATGTCCTAAGAGTCTCCTTCTCTCTTATCACTGCAATGAATAGCACGCTTCACAGTTAATTAATTCATCATCTTCCAATCTATCTCTGATAGGCGGAATTTGGACATTCCATCCTGTCATTCTGATCCATGGGATAGGCTATCAAATGTCATATTATGTATCTGTCGGCTGAATATTTCAACATCCCTATTTTTATAAATAATTCGATGCGAAGTTTGGTGAAGGCTCGTGGGTATGATTCTGAATTTAATGTGGGCAATAAAAGTATAATCCCTTCATTTGGACCAAATGGAGAGTTAACCATTTTCAATCTGAAGTGCATCCGTCTTTGGAACGTGAATGACCCAGGGAATAATGACGGATGTAATGTTTATCTAATGTTTGAATTTTATGACACGAGGGCATCTCGTGCGCTAACCCTATCGTCAATTCTGCCATTTTCAATGCTATAAATAGTCAGTTTTATTGTCAAATGCGTAATAGCAAGGATTTCTTTGTCTCAATTGTGGACTGTGGACGTGCATTCTTTCGATATCTGAACAAATCCATGTATCAACTTGATATGAATCGGAAAATTCCAAAATGATTGTTAGTCAATCAAATATTGTCCATTATCAATATGCCATGACATGATCTATGCCAATCATTCGTCGGCGAAAGCACCTTGAACGGATGCACTCCCCTTTCCTTGAATTTGCTTGACTAAAATAGATTCTTATGACTTATGCATCATCGTTTGAAAGCAAGCGAATGATTTAAGTGAAAAAGTCGATAGTTAAAATGTTGATGTTGAGAGCGATGATGAGACCCGAGTAGAAAATTCATCACAATTCGAGTGAGTGTAGGCTCAGTTCAATAACCTATAACAATAATCCAACTTTGAATGCAATTATAAAAATATCAATCCATTCGAGTTTGTTATTATTGCGGTATGACTAATGGCTATGTTCATTCATTTTTATTACAATATAGTTATTATAGTTGGCATCTCTCCATTTGTCGTGAATAGATGAAACCAGCAAAAATTAATCATCTACACGCACATTTATATTTTATGAACACTGCAATTTTATGAACTTTATTCAGTCGTAATAATGAAAACAGAAAATTAAATAATATTAAAAGTTGGAGGCAACAAATACAAAATAAGTAATGCTCAATCAATCATACAGTTCCTCATCCTCAAAATTATATTACATTTAGTTTTGAAATGCCAACGCATTTAGTAAATGATAAAAATTATTGCTTTAGAAGAAATCGATAGCGGAAGCTCTTCGAACTGGTGTTAATCTGTTTGGGGTTGCAGGTGACTTCAATAGGCCCTTGCTTGCAGGTTGCTTGTCTTTGTCAAAAGGAATGGCAGGACTACGAGCGATGGATTCTGGATAATCAGCGTGTTCTGAAACACGATTATAAACAACTTATGTTATACCAGAACAATTAATAATCAACAATAGAAATTCAAATGCACTCACAAATTGTTCTTACCATGCTCTAAATTTCTTGCTAGAACAAAACTAACTCTCCTTTTATTAGCAGACGAAGGGCTGCTATTTCCAGGGCTCATAGTATTCGTAGGGGTTCGGAGTTCCGACAGCCGTTTAATTTTTCCTAGTAATGGTGTGCTTGGTTTAATATTCAAGGAAGTTCTTTTCTTTCCAAGTTTTGGCTTCTTGATTAGAATTACTTCCTCACGGTCTTCATTAATATTTTCAGCATTTGAATCGGGACCATTCATGTCATCGGCAAAGACGTCGTCGTCTGCTTCCACCTCAACAACCGTTTTATATTTTCGCTTGCGATTCTTCGTCTTCTTTTTCGATGCTTTATCAACATTCTCTTCGACATCAGCAGGTCCATCTGCAACATCTTCCGAATGATCAATTTCATCCTCCAAATAACTCATGTAGTTGTCAGATACGTGATCCATCAGTTCTTCGTCGTTGATGTAACGAGAGTTGTCTTCGCTTCCAACGCTTTCCACACTCGCATTCAATTTCCTCTTCGCTTCACGTCTTCTTTCCTTTTTCGTCTTCCGTTTCTTCCCTTCTTTGTTATCCATTTCCAACAATCGCTTTGCCGCCTTCTCAATTTCTTTTCTTGGAATGGTTGAAGTCGTCATATTATCTTCTGGTAACGCCAGTGGGTACTTTCCTTGTGTGATATCCTTAAATCTGATGAATGAAAAAATTATACGTGAGCAATAAAATACTTTTACATAGATTAATCAATTCTAAAAAAGACTTACTGTGAAGCCAAGCTATACAATATCCTCCTATTTTTGAGCTTTATGTCCTTTTGACCACCGAATTCAATTAGTTGCTTGTACAGCGTCTCGTATTCAATATCAAGCTGGGGCAAAATCACATCAACCGCTCCAGCTCTCGGGTCCAGAACAGCGCTTTCATTCAGGGAATTCTCTAATTCTAAGTCGTCATCATCCTCTGCTATCTCATCTTCTTCAATCTCATCGTCATCTTCCTCATTTAATCCATCCATATCGGCAAACTAGGTTTTATAAAACATTAATAAAGAATTTTAAAGCCACCGTGACCCTCACAGCCATTCTAATTTACACAAAATATTTTTACCTCTTCAGTTTCCACTCCGCTGTTTGCCATCTGCTCTTCATAATCCATTCCCACATCGCTCTGTCGCATAAGATGGTTGAAAATCCTCTCCCGAATTTCATCCAAAAGCCTGTCATCGCTGTTGTACCCCAATTCTTGAATAAATACGGTCAAAATCTTCAAAGTCTTCTGAAACTTGAGATTTTCTCCCCCGACTTTCGCCAACTCCTCCATAAATATGTCAATGAAGTGGATTTGAAATCCAAGTGGAGCCGGCGTCATTGGATCGTTTCGAACCCCTTTCTTCTTGCTTTTAGGAGGACTCCGGTTGAAAATGTGGATTGCAACAATTCTGAGATAGCCCAAGAGAATGTCGTTTTTCCATTTCCGCTCCGATATCACCTGCAGACTTTTTCTAAGGAACCTCCTGAAAAGCTGTAAGATAAAACACGATATTTATATATGAACCTTTGTAGAAAAATATTAAAACTGTTGCTGACTAACCATCATAAACTTGTCCATTCTGAATTTGTCAATCCAGCTCCACTCACGCGCCATAGTCCTGATAAACCACTCCACAAAGAGGAGGAAAGGGTACGTCTTCTTGGCAAAGATGACTTGGAGGTCAGACAAGGACTCGGCAAGTTGTTCCTATCAAAGCAATTCATTGCCAATTAGCATCATTATGAATCGTGTAATCAATTGAATCTTACCTGAGGCAAAGGCTTATCAGCCATCCACATACAGTAAAAGAGGGCCTTCCAAACACGCACAAAATTCGGCTCAATCATTTCCCTGCAATCTGATTAGACAAAAGTGCATTTAAAATCCTCTTTACTAAATATAATTCCAATTTACCTTCAGTATCAGGTACTTTCTGACTCAAGACTGTCAACCACTTTTTCAACTTCCTCAACGTTTTCTTCCTAGAACTTGGGTCATTCCCAGCTAATTTCTTAACCATCATTAACTCCGCCGCAGTCATCCCCTCCAAGCACGTGCTGTCCTTATTCGATGGGCTCTCCATCTTCTGCGCTTTATTCGTCGAATCCGACAACATCTTTGACCCTTGACCCTCACTAGCTTTAAACTTCTTAAACTTTTTATTTTTTACTTTCATACTTAGCGAGACCCTTCAAAAGACCCTACTCACTTCCAATCACAAAAAGAATCACAGAAAAAAATGCAAGCAAGAAAAACAGAAAAAGCATGTGCTTTCTCGCCTCTCAACTCAAACTCTATGCCTCGCTCTGAATGCGATTGGTTCACATCAGCAAAAAATCACAAAAAAACGTCTGAAATGTTTTCATTTACACCCAATAGATGGCGTAACTATCCTAATTTTTTCTAATAAACCAATTCAACTATCAACAGCTTCTTGGCTTCCACGCTTCTTTGTTCAATAACAGGAAGCTTACCTTTTCATATTGCATAATAAAAATAAACAATAGTACATTTTACTATTTTTATAGTCTTCTTGGAACTACTGATTAATCATTGCATAACCATAACCAGATGGTCAATCTTTATGGCTTCCTCATACGCTTTAACTCTTTCCTGTTTATCCAGAATCTCCAAATCAATCACTGGCTATGAGTTACTCAAGCATGAAAGTAAATAGCTTACTAATCTCTAATTTTTCAATGACCTAATTTAGATTAATTCCAATGAGCCATTAAATGCAAGTCGTAAAAAAAGGTTTTCAACAATTTATTTTTCTCTAAATTCTTTCTCCGAACCATTTAAAGCTGCATTTTTATACAATTCCATGAAAATTCCAATCCCAAATAAGGAATCTCCTGTGCATGAATAGCATAAACAGATACATATCATTACCCTCGTCAATATGAACTGGTCATTTCATGCTTATGCACACAATCTTCATCTCTCTTCAAACATTTGAAAAAGGAAATGAAGAAGTGTTACTGCGGATGCGGATATCTACTCCGTACATGAATGCTTTTTATCAGTTTATTCTGGGATTAATAAAAACTTATAAGGTTTTATTAATAAAAAAATAGACAAGAAAAAGGTATGAAATCACCATCTCATCTCCCAATCCTCCGTACACAAAGGACACAGACCCATGGACAAATTTTCGTAAAAGGTATTATGTAAAAAAATAGAAGGCATGTTCTTCTAGGAACTATAATATTTATCCAATCCACCCATCTCACATATACACAATTCCTTTTTTAACTCTTATAAAGTTATACAAGCTAAAACTCAACGTTATCCTACTCAAAAAGAGTCCATTCTTCTCCATTCTGTGAACGGAGATGCGTATAATAACGTTGGAAGTAGTTATATGAGTGTAGTGAGAGTGAACAAGCTCTATTTTTCCTTTGTACATGAGAAAAACAACATAAGAGAAGTAAGAGGGGAACGAAGTTTCATGATTTTAGTCGAACTCATCTCCTGTCTGGAGTTCACTTGAGTGACGATAGTCATCGGTGGAGGTTCTCCGTTTATGTAACTCTCGTAGAGTGAGAAAAAATTAATACATTTTATACTTCTTTGTCTCTGCGCGAGTGAACTAATATTTTTACTTAAGTATTTAATGTCACACGAGAGAGAGTGGGAAAGGAAATAAATTATAAATTTTCATATGAATTTTTATTAATATAAAAATCGGGATTACTAACTGCAGTAAAAATACTGCAGATAA
>JAHZMU010001565.1:0-10592 GCA_027743725.1 Rambutsinella grinnellia
AAATATGATATTGGTTTATGCTAAATTTAAGATGAAATATTAATTGGTAATAATTGTCAATGATTGTAAATGATTTCATGTCTTCTCCTTCTTACTAATCACCTTCTTCTTTTCAACTAATTAAGCCAATTTACTCAAGAAGATCACGCCATAAAATATTCCTCTCTCTCTCCTTCCTCTTAAATAAATACTCCCCTTTTGCTCCTTCTCTCCAGCTTCCCTTCTGACATTCTTAACATTCTGTCTCTCCGCGTCTTCACGAAAAGTACTAATAAATAATAGCTCTTAAAATATAAAAACTATAAAAAGTCTAAGTTTCATAAATGCACTTTGCCATATCCAGGGGCACAGTAAGAAAAGCCCAAACTCATAAACTTTCATAAGGCCACTATCGCCAGCATAGATTACGGAATGAGATACGGAGAGATTCATCAGTATACTCAAGGCATGATTGAGGAGAGATTACCCTACTTGTTCTTTGTGGTGCCTTCCTGGTTTGAAAAGAAGTATCCGGTGGCATTGGCCAATCTAAAATTAAATGAGGAGAGGCTCACAACAAATTTCGATTTGCATGAGACCCTACTTGATCTGCTCCACTTGGAGGGATTGGAGGAACCTGCTATTAGGCTTGAAGAAGCTTTACTAGATGAGAATTTACCACGTGGGATTAGTCATTTCTTGCAGATTCCGTCATGGAGAAATTGCGAGCTTGCTCATATCCCAGAGCATTATTGCACTTGTCATAAATTAGTTGAATTGGACGTGGACGAAGAAGTTGTAAAGAAAGCAGCAAATTTTATTGTATTTGAGATTAATATGATATTAAAGAAGGAAAGGAAGTGTGCCTTTCTCTCATTAAGAGAAATAAGAGATGCGTATAAAATTGATTATGGATTGGATAAAGCGGAATTGAAGGATAAAAGGGAAGGGTATAAGTTGTCAATAGAAACGCTACCAGGCGAAGGTGTTTTTGAAGCGACTTTATTGAAAGGTGAAAGCGGAGAGTGGACAGTATCGGGTGTAATTAGTAGGACGAATTCGTACGCAGATCAAAGCTTTTGTGTTGATGTGAAAGAGCTCAAGATGTATTGTTATTGTGTTGATTTGTTACAAAATAAAAGTGACGAAAGTGAATAGGAAGGCAAAACTTACTTGTGAAATTTGCCTAAAATTTTAAATAAATTTGCGGAACTAAAATAACTCATTGTTAACCTTGGGGCTTTGGGGTTAAGGTGAGCAATAAAAGAGATAAATTCAAGTATCATGGTTGGGTTAGTCTCAAAGATCATATCTGAATGTCTGCCTTTTTCAGGTAGGAGAAAGTCGATAGAAATCCACGTAGTTGAATAGTAAAAGTTATTTTATTTATAATTCCAGATAATATTTTATTTAAATTTGATGTAATAGTTTAATCAAAAACAACATGATTTAATCGTTAAGGATGTATAATTAAAACAATAAAAACATTCTAGTCCTTTCCTAAAATGTTATTTAGTTTGTACGTCGCTGGTAGACAGGATAATTAAACTGGAATATTATTCATGTGTAACATAAATAAATAGTGTGGAAGGCAGAAACATTAACTAAATATGTCTAGAGTTATTTCATAGCAAGTTATCAATTAATGAATCCTCAGAAATATAAATTATTTAAATTTTCTTTGAAAAAACAATATTCTCTGTCTAATAAGCCCTTTGACACTAATGATTTTAGTACATATTTTGAATCATTGCTCTTAAGAGCTCTTTCTTCAAATAGTTTACGTCAAAATGCTGCTGCTCAACCATCTCTCGCTTTTCACTCTCAACTCTAAAACTGCCGACGTTTTCGGCTGCCTCCCTTTCCACTTTGATAGGAACAAGCTCAGCCTAAAATTTAAACGGCAAACGTGCCAGAGTAAATTCAAACGACTTTCTACACGGATCATTCGTGCTTCTTTTATTAATTCAAGTAGCGTTTACACCTGATGGCATTTCAACAGCGGACAAAATTACAATAATGCTTGGACTAGCTTGTAATCTCGTGACTTATGTAGTCGTTACTTTCACATTTGTCAAGGCATCAGATATAATCCTGTTTGTAAATGGGATATTCAGGTTGAGCCTGCAAAAACAACATCAAAATGTTTACGCCAAGGAAGGAATTGATGCAAGGCTTTTGGTTTTAACTGCAAAAATTATCTGGGTTACGGCTATTAGCTACGGACCCATCTATTTCGGTGGGATTCACTGGAATAACCCATGTAAGCCGAGTCTTGTTGGGTATTGGCTTCTGAATGAATGCTCAGGAGGGAAAGAATCAAGCTATTATTTTAAGGCTCTTCTAAAAATAATTCTGATGATTGTCAATACAACGCTCGCGGCCCCAATGGGAGGACTAATCATTCTTTTTATTGTTGGAAATATACAAATCCTGAGCGTTCTAACATTGAAGGATATTCTGGCTTCGATCTCGATAAACAACCAGACTGCGTTCGCAGTTGAGTATAGAAACGTGCAAATTCTAACAATCATTGCGAATTGCATTCAGCAAAAGGCTTTGTTAACGTCGCTAATTACAGGGTGGATAACGCTCAATCCACTCTGTATGGTTGGACTAGTCCGAATGAAATGGACGGGAGAGACGCTTCCGTTTATTCTCTTCTTCTTGTCAATATTTGCATGCGGGGCGTTCTTAATTCTGGTATTTCTCGGAGGACTTGCAACTATCAACACGGAATCAAAAAGGGTTCATTTAAAAATCGCAAGAAACTTAGAAATATGCGGTGAGAGAGGTATGCGGATTAAATGGATGAGAAAATTTATCCAGTCATGCTCAATAATAAAGATCAGGTTTGGCTCGCTCAATTATATTGAGAGGGTGACTCCTCTAAAATGTATGCATTTTGCAAATGAATTGACAGTTCAGTTGTTGCTGCTCACATCTCACGTGAAATAACCGTAGTCTTGATTAAACTTAATAATTTATTGTAAGATATGTCATGAATACGACTTTGCACTCAAATATTTACTTCAAAAATTAAAATTTAGCTATTCTCAGAATAAAATAAATATGCACATTGATCCAATATCTTAACCACATTCCCTGAATCTCCTCCGACTTCGTTTCTGCATCTTAAAATTTTTCTGATCAAAGTTGAAGGATCAGCTTCAAACATTGATTGTGTGCAAATCCCAAATTTCCCTCTCCCAATTTTGGAGATGAATGCAGTTGGTAAAATACATCCGGATGCAGACGCTTCATCCTCCACCTTTTCCCATGGCCTTGGAATAAAACCTAGAAATGATGAGAATGCTTTCTCCTCTGCATGATTTCTAAAAAATAAATTACCAGAAGCTAACAAAATAGAAGCTAATGTTTCTTCATTAAGTGTTATAGAATTTAGGGGTAGCTGAAGATTATGACGGTTAGCAAGAATGTCTTGATCTTCCGTTTTTCTCGGGGTGAAGATGTGTAGGGTTGAACTATCGATTTCTAAGGGATTTGTAAACTTTCGTAAATCCGGCATTAATTCATTTACTTCGTGTTGGCTCAAAAATAAAATTTCATATTCATTTTCTGTCAGTCGCGGTCGTGAGATGAAGTATGTGATTGATCGCAAAAATTCGTTTGCATCTTTTTCTTCTCTTAATTTAATTGTATCAATAAAATCGTCAGTGGCAAACCATTTTGTTCCCCAACAGTTCGGTTGGGCTTCATTATGAAATGTGGTATTTCTGAAGATGTGGCCCAATCCGGAAATTCCAGGTGCTGTTGCTAATGCTTTACCAAATATGTAGGAGCAAACATTTCGGTGGAGCTTTGGCGAAATAGCTTTCTCTTGTCGTGGTCGGTGTACTTCAGCTTGTGTTTCTTGCTCTGGCTCAAGTTCTTTCTCCTGCTCTTCGTCTAGCATGCTGAACATGTACATTGCATCTGGAGCGTTTATAGTCAACTTTTCCATAATACTTGATTCAATCCGTTGGACACTTTTAAAAGGACTTCGTGACTCGATTCGACGAAACCAATTTGGAACAACTTCAATGATTGGATAAAGAGCGTGATAAGTGCTGTATAGGTCGTTGAGTGAAAGCACTTCGGATTCTTCACAGTTTTCTCCCAAGTCCTTGCACTAAAATTAAAGCAAAGGTCAAAAAGAGATTAAAATTAATAATGATTTTCTAACTCATCAAAATCTACCTGATCAAAGCCTTTATTTGATCTTGCAAAAGCCATCTCAGCTGCCACTTTTTGGGCGTAGCTCCTCCCATTTGTTGCCCAATAAATGAATCCTTCCTCTTCAAATTTCTTACTATTAGCTTTCACCCAATCAAGAATATTTTCTACTGTAAATCCTTCCTGATCATTTAATCGTAAATGTTCTCGCATTTTATTGTGGACTTCGTGACTTAAGCCTTCTTAGTCCGCTCCCAACTGTTACACACGCTTTGAAATCTCTTGGTAATTTTAAATCAGTCCCTCTGGTATGTTGGTCATCAAGATAAATACCACAGTTCGTCATTCTCTCTTTTACAGAAGACAGAATCAACTGTTCGTCCTCACATTTGGCTTTATTTCTGCTTGGCTTGTTTAAATTCGCTCTTGTCTTGACCAATAGCTGATTCTTGTGGTTAAAATAAACGACAGCTTCTAAACTGGAATCTAACTTAAGCCATTCCTTTGCAACAGCTTCGTTCTCCAAGTCGAGCACAAGAGCCCCGCAGTCAATTAAGACTCTCAAGCCATCTTCTTTCATGAATTGCAAAATCTCTCTGCAACTCACTCCCATTTCAAGTGACCTTTTATACCCATTCTCATTCGACTTAAGAGTTTCCTCCATATTTTGGTTGGTTTTCATCAACTCCTCCAAATCAATTTGTTTAATTTGTGGAGGGAGAAGCCGGCTCGTATCATTCGTCCCACTGAATCCTGTCGTTTCATGCTTATTCCCCTCGTAACACAAATCCCACGCATTCATCACCAATTTCTTTGGAAATTGCTTACATTCTTTAGGAAAAGCAACTTTCTCTAACCAAAAGTCAATAACCAATTTATTCTTTTTTAGAAGTCCAAAAAGACTTCTTTTCTGTTCGTAATCCTGAAGATTAATCCCCTTATAGGATCTTACTGAAGCCGGAACGTCTCCATTCGGAATTAAATTAATCCATTCGCTATAAATTGCATCCGCTTCATTCATCTTTAATTTGAGAATGTCAAAGCATTCTTCCAACTGCTCGTCTTTTAATCCGCCATAATAATAGCTCAGATAAGTTAGTACAATTGCTACGTCCGGATGTCCAAATTCACCTGAAAGGCACAGCTATCATCCTCGTCCCTTTTGGGTTAACTCCATACTCAACTCGCCACCTCTTCTTCAAAGCTGTGAACAAAATGCCTCGGCGAAGATAACCGGAAATTAGCAGAAGAATTTGTCTCTTCTCATCTGGTATTCCAGTTAATTCTAAAAACCTTTTATGCTCCTCTTCACTAATATTTTCGTTTGATAAAAATTGTCTAACAATTTCCTTTTCATTATCATTCAACACACTCCCGAACAAGTCTACCAAACCATTCAGAATTCCGTTCGCCATTACCTTGTCCAGCTTTCCCTTTGCACATTCATGCAAAATCCGAATGTGACTAAAAATATGCGGCTCCCGTTTTTCCCCAAATGCATATTCAATTGCTGTTCCGCATAACTCCTCAAAAAGTTTAGGCACAACTTTCTCCAATAGCTGGAGCAACTTCCTACAAACAATCCATCTCATCTCATGCCCATCCAATTTAAGCTGCTTTCCTGTCGTATAAATGAGCTGATATTTTACACTGAAAATTTCATCGCTTTCATCCACAATATCTCTGACGTTAGCCCTTAGCCAATTCTCAATCGCGTGAAATTTCAATCCCTCCTCATATTTTTCCATTAAAAACTTATTATAAGCCATTAGTCTAAAGCTAAGCCTGTACTCCGGAAGAGTTATGATTACTCCGCCAAGCCTTTTACACTCTTCATAAACTGCTTGAATGGTTTCCAAATAATTTCCAATCTTCAAATCCCTCCTGCAAGGAACTGTATAAACCCTCTTGTTAACAAATCCCCCGATTGAAAACCGTAGCAGATTCAAATTCGTCTCAAAAATCGAGTTTAGAACTGTCACTCTGCTAACCAAATCTTTACTTTTGCTAAGAGCTGAAACAATCATTGGAACAATCACTGAAGTCTTTCCTTCCCCCATATTTAATTGCATTACTCCGTTGCCAGGTTTTCCATCAATTTCCATGCGCATCATATGCCTTGCTACGCGGACTTGAACAGGTCTTATGGTGATGTCTAAATCGAGCTCTAGCAAAAGCCATTCGAGATTCCTTTGCGGATGCCATTCATCACAACTTTCTAAAGCTTTTCCTTCATTTTCCAGCTCTGCTGCATATTCTTCACTCTTTGCTTGGTAATTAATTAATCGGTTCATCCTTTTAAGTCTACTCCAAGCAGTAGCCAAAGCAATCATAACGGTTGTCATGGGAGATCCCATATCTAATGTAGAATTATCAATTTCTCGAAGCAGAACAACTGGCGACCTAACGCGAAGGAGCAAGCCTGCCCTGTCCAATGCAATTGACAACGGTGACAATAGCAAATGACTGATTAGCCCGTCACAAAGCTTAGCTATCGCTTCACAACAAGCAGTTCGCTCTTCCACTGCAAAAAATAGTCTTCCATTCAGAATTTCCATTGCAGACCCGACAACGTGTAAAATATTTTTATCCTCTTGTTCCAAACAATAAAAATTTCTAACCCGTGTATTTTCTTGCGGATGTTCTAGAAATAAAGACGCTGTCAATGGCGTATTCTTTATAGCAAATTCCACAAGAGGTGTTGCATTCAGACGCGTAGCGTTTGTCAATTTTGTATTCAATTCGTGAACAAACTCTACAAAATATCTGTTGTTATTCCAAAAGAGAAATTTTTCATTGATGTCAACTATTAGATTAGACGTGAATAACTCATCCAGTTCTCCAAGTAATATTTTGTCAAGGCGTTTCGTGCCGATTGTATCTCTTTTCGTCCATTGCGACATAATTCCTGATTTCCCAAGCTCAATAACGTGCAGAACTCTTTTGTCATAGCCTTCCTTGACTTCGCAATATTTCTTGTGGGTTTTAAAAGAATATTGATCTTTTGGAAATGATATAGACCGGTATTTGAAAATGGCTTCAATCTCGGCAGGAACTGGAAATGCGCTTTTTGGCGAGAAGTTCAATGTTTCGCTTAATGTCTTTAATGTTTCTGGAAAATTTGATGATTGTGCTAAAATAGAAATATTGTGTAGATTTATGAGCTGATCCACTGTCGCAGTCGCAGTGTGGGAGTATAACATCGCCCCTATTACGAAGGAGAAATTGTGAAAGAGACCATCCCTTTGGGACCTCAGGGCTAGGTCATACAACCGAAGCCAGTAGTCCTTTAAAGAGGCAATGCTAAGAAGTTCGCTTAGGTCTGTGGCGTGAATCCTACTCTCAATGGTTGATGAGACTGGTTCTGCTTTAATTAAAAAGGTTGTTACTGTCTCTGATTGTGAAATGACTTTTTTATGTCTTTTTGCTTGAGCAAACTGCCTCAAGGTGGTTGTCGACCATGGTACTCCAGACGGTAGTCTTGTAAAAGAAGGGTGTGGAATATTTAGTGAATCCGCAGACAAATGCGTCTCCAAATTGTACAAGTTAAGATGTCTTGAATAAGAGCGCTTAGTTAATTGAAGTGGATCATCCTCATCTTCGTCTTCGCTGCTATCTTCACGCTTATTTTTTTCTGCAGGCTTTGCCTTACCTCCAAGAAAGAGATGAGCTAGACGGGTGCTATCGCTTATTAATTCTTTTACTAAAATCTTAAATCCATCAAACGCAACTAAAGAATTGCTTTCAAGCCCTTCAGGGTACTTAATTGTCTGCATTACTTTTAAATGATCAGGATACCAAGAATAAGTTGGAGATAACTTTACAATTCGCTTAAGCGTTTTCAAACATTCATAATTATACGGGGAACAAGACCAGCTAAAGGCTGACTTTAGTATCCACATGGCCATTTCCGTTCCAGTTAGATTAGTAAAAGGGTCTGGGAATGGGGATGAAGTTGCTGCGTGAAGAAGAGCGAGGTAAAACCAAGCAGATTGGTCATTACCTGGCTTTAGCCTTTTCAAAACTGTGTCGACTTCATACGTGAAGTATGTTGGGTTCCGAATTCCAATGATATTTACAATTTGATGGTGTCCAGGGATTTCCGGGCCTGTTATCTCTACAAAGCCATGAGGAACGAGCAAAAGTGTTTTATACCCTGTTATGTCTCCTTCACAAGGACGCTTCAAAAGTAGCCCTTTTCTTAAACCAATTAGCGTTCCAAATGGCGGTTGGTCTTTAGTTTTTAAGGCAATATAATAACCTGGATAGTTTTCACTGTATAAGTGGTCATTCTTCAACTTGAAACTTAAATTGTGTCGCCACAAATTAGCTCTTAATTCACCACCATAGCCGAGGCTAACATGGATATAACCTTTTGATTCTAAACCCTTCAATATTTCCTTGATTTGTTTAAAGCCAACCGAGTTTATAGAAATTAGCTTCATCTCCTTTCCATCCATTTCATAATTTATTAACCACTTCTCACCGATTCGTTTCATTTCCAAATTATTCATGTCAGATTCCTCGGTTGGGTAAAAACTAATTGTTTCCTTCTCTTGATTGTACCAATGAGTATACTTATCAATGAGGTCAAATGGGATATCACCGTCAAATAATGTCCTTGGCAGCAATTCCCGCTCCACTTCCTTCGTCTCCTTTATAATTAATCTGTACTCATCTGACTCGCATTCCACAAAGCTATAATGATTCCCATTATATTTATCCAAAGTCGTAAATGCTGTTGCATCTCTCTGAACCCGAAATTTGCTATTTGTAAAGAAGCTTTTAAACAGTTCAGATTTTATAATCGCTTCCGGTAAGTAGCCTGAAGGATAGCCGTCTACAAGGAAGGTTCCCCTGAGGAGGTCCACACAAACGTAATGCGTTTCTTTACTATTCTTATATTTCCAAATGGATGCGTGCGGTTTTGTGGAATCCACAGGGTGTCTTTTCGGAGCAGGAAATTTATTTGAATCATTCCATTTCAGGCTGATGAAAAGAGGCAGAGCCGAGTCTACGTGGGACTCGATAATATCCTGAAGATTAAGTGGGATGGCGACCATAGCATGTTTTGTCAGATTCTTAAGAAAGGCGGATATTGGCAAAATGTTTAGAATATTTTCTCTTATGACCAAATGATAAAGGGTTGAGAGCGTTTGGAGCCAACAGCAAGCGTCAGTTGTGTCACGAATTAACAGTTTCTGTAGCTTCCCACTTTCGACGTTGAAGGTGAAAGCAGAAGCTAGCGACGTTTTTAGGGAAAGTGTTATCAGCTCTTTAATACCTAACTCGTTAACCTTTGGCATCATCTCATTTAACTTTATTTGCCAATCGGACAAAGTCTTCCTGCATAATCCAAGTACATTGTAAGCTTTTTGAATAACTTCGTTGTTTTCATTCAGCTCAACAATTCTAATCAGAACAACAACTAGTGACATCATAACCAAAGGACTACCCCAACTTGATTTGTTTTCTGTTGCTCTTTGTTCAATTAAGCCTAGCATTTCAAGAGAAAACTCTTTCATTTCAAAATCAAAATGAATTTCTCTTCCAAAATACTCTTCGGGGCCCAGCGAAATCTCTCCTGTTTCAAAATCCTCACAATACTCTCTTCCGTGACATTCTTCAGGGCCCAGCTCCCAAATTGTTTGCAATACTAACTGAAGCACTGGCTCTTTCTGGAGACTCAATGAATTTGTTGCTATCGCGTGATACAAATTCCTCAACTGAATCCGGTGGCCGTTCCTCATGGCTCCGAATATTTTAAACTCGTTTAAAGAAAGCTTCTTGTGACAACTATACTGCTTGGCTAAAACTACATTTTCTGTCTTTCTCTCTTCCTCCAGAGCCCACTGCAGGTTTTTGTAAGGTTTAAATTCATCTGCAGACTCATTCACTATTTTAAACGTGAAGAGGTTCTCCAATCCCCAACTTAAGTGAAGCTTAGGCTCCCAATAATAGTTACAATTTAAGCCATTATTTAAATAGAAATCATCTTCAGGATCGTCACTTCCTAGAACAGAAGGGTTCCTAGTGCCATGATGGGTTTTCAAGCTTTGTTTGGTTGTGCTCCCAAATTTTAGTAATTTTGACTTCATCGCAGTCATTAAATGCGGGTAGGTTCCCTCAATAAATTCAATCCATTCTTCCTCAACATTATCTTTTTCTATAGCCTCCGGTTGGAAAAGCTCTCCTTTCATTCCAAACACTTCTCCAATCAACATCACAAGCGAATCCCGCAATTGACTTAGTTCAATAGGAATATCCAGCTCAAACACAACCCCATATTGGTAAGTTTCATTTGGTGGAAGAGTCTTCTGCATACGTTTTACCGACGTACTTGTATTATTATATTGATTTATGAGGGAACATCGCATACAAGAAGCTTTATGCATATTCTTTTCATAGTAACTGTCCCATTTATATTCACAATTAAT
>JAHZMU010001566.1:0-30215 GCA_027743725.1 Rambutsinella grinnellia
ACCATTCCAGTTTCTGTCCAGATCAGCAATACATTGAAAAGTGCATTTAACGTTTCAGTCCAATTTCATTCCAGTTTCTGATCTGGATCTGATCTTGACGCTGGAACAGAAATGAAATTTCATTTCTGTCCAAGATATGAAATGGTCTGAAAACGGATCATATCTTTGGACAGTTTTTTCACTCTATTCAAGTCTTTCATATCTCCAGAAACAGCTTTACTTAAAAAATATCCACAGCATGAAGAATGTTCCTCAATCAAACAAACAAGTTATAGATTTGCTTACATCAATCAATCTTGACAATGCGATTATACAACTTCTCCAAGAAAGTTTAAACATTGTACTGCCAGTCTTCCCTGCAAAAACTGTGGTGGGATACGGTTACAACTTACTTAGGGATAAATATCTTCCAGAAACTCCTTTTAAAATTGAAAATTATATGAGCTCGGCAATTGGCTACTTCCTTCCAAATATGGCAACTTGCACTTTGAACTTTACAAGTGCTCTGCGGTTTAAAATCTGGGAAGATGAAATCGATTACATACTTGCAAGATTAGCCAATTTAGATATTGAAGACCCCAACAAAAGATTAAAGTGGAGTCCAAAACCCGGGCATAACATAATGCATAAAAACTGCAATTATTTTACATGTAATCTAAACGCTGTCAAAGAATTCAAACTGTTTGATTTTACTATAAATAATCAGTCAGAGCTTTCTGAAGAGTTTCAAAATGAAATATTATCTCTTGAGCCTTTTGATCAAAATGATTATGAAAATGTAGAAGCTTGGAAGAATTTTTTTGAAGAATATGGGACCCATGTGGTAAGCAAGGTAGGGGGAGGAGGACATATTCATATCCATCTAGAAAATATCAAGGCATTTCTTTTGGAAATAGATGATCTTGTAGACATAAGAAAAAACTATGAGTTTATGGCAGAGACTTATACTAACCTGACAGGTTTTGTAAATGAGACTACACAGCGTCTAGAATTTATGGGAGGGGATCCCTTTTATTATACACAAGACTTGACACACATGAGTTTTGATAATGCCATGAAACTGCTTAAAGACTGGAGAAAGACTTTAAGATATAGTCCAGCTTTATTAGAGACAGAAATTAAAATAATTCCTTTGAGCTATATTGTAAGAAAACTTGGAGAGGATTACAGCCTAGAGGTGGAGAAAGCTGCGAACCTTTTTTTAAAAGGAGAGCTGATTTATAAACCACAAAAACAGGACTGTGAATCATGGTGTAGAAACAAAGAGGATTCACGAACGATGTTCACTAATTCCTTTAAAAGTAGTTCGCTTAAACTAGATACGGTCGGAGAAACACATGAGGATAATGAGACTGATCAAAACGAGGAAAAGTCAGCAAACGCAAACGACACACGGAGAAACTTATTTCGAGTAAGCTAATTTGCATGCTTTCACTTGAATCAAATTACTTAAATGTAGGTTTTTTATTATTGTAAAAGTTTGGAATAATTAGGAGTATGCAAGCTGGCCTATATTTATTGTTTAATTTTTGCCTCAGTTGATTCAAAGTCAGCATGTGTCGCACGACTGCGATAAGGGTCAGACGTATAAGATCTAAGGTGACGCTTCAATGATGCCACAAACGCGTAAGTCTTAGACCTTTATAGAGAGCAGAATAGATTTATAAAAACAATTTTATAGTAACTGAACATTATTTATTCGATTTAGTAACTTTGTTGACGAAAGGAACTTGGCAGTTATTGGCGCAAATGTAGAAAATGATGAGACGGATTTTGAAATATGGAAGTAATTAAATGTGGTAGACATATTAGTTTTTAAAACCAACATACTACGACTGGGCACCAATAGGTGGTTCTAAACTCTTTGCATTCATTTTTCAAATCTAAAACATGCTTCTGTAATTGCCTCATTCAATTCAGTTCTGCTCTTGTTTGAGTTTTCAAATAATAAAATTACGCTTGTTTTATGAATCCATTTATTCGGAAAATTTTAGTTATCATTGTCAAATTCCTCTTGATTATAAGAGTAATAAAGTTTATTGAAAAAAATACTAAGCGACGTAAAGTCAGGTCTTTCGGCTGGCTCCTTTTCCCAACAGGTGCTGATTTTGTTGAATCTAAAATATTAAATTTTTTCACACTCATTCAAATACGCAAAAAAAAGGTTTTTAAGTTAACCAACACGTACATTTCCTGTGTAGAATATTGTGGTCTATCCAATCTCATGCCTTCACTCAATCGAGTTACGAAATCATCAGTCCAGCTCTCTTTTGGAAAGGGCTTATCTCCAAGAGTAAATATTTCATATAAAGTTACGCCATAACTCCATACATCCGATGGTGTAGAGAAAGCTTTGGCAGTTAAAGATTCCGGAGCCATCCATCGCCATGGTAGTCTCGTCTAAAATTTAACACTTCTTACTTCAATTGTATAATATTAGTTTCTTAATTTCTTTGGTTTCGGATGCCTTTGTCTTTTTAAAATAGATGTCATCACCATAAAGTTTCCTGCTTAGCCCAAAATCACAAATCTTTGCGATTTTTTTATTCGTCAGTAGAACATTACGTGTAGCAAGGTCAGCATGGACAACCTGCGGTTAAGAGCCTAATTAAAAACCATGTGGTAATTAAAACAGATTGCGGTTTAATGTACAGCTTTATTAGCTAAATAGTCCATTCCATTTGCTATCTGAGCCGAAAAGCTTATCAGGTCTAGGGTAGAAATTGAATCGTGAAAGTCCGTCTTATAAACCAAGGAACTAAAATATTTTTAGACAAATGAATATCTGTAAATATGTAGATTTGCTTAATCTATTTACTAGTCCATTTTTTGATTTTTATCAATCAGGTTGACAAACGATTTTCTGGACTTATGCAGAAATTTTTCTAAGTCTCCTAGTTCACAGATATCAGTTGCAATATAGATGGATTCTATAAATTTAAAAGAAGTTTGAAAATACTTTCGTAAATATTACTTATTAAGCCAGGCTTGTACTTTTTCTTATGTTCTCCGTGCAAACTCCAACTAACAAAACAATATTCTCGTGCTCTCCAACATAAGCCATGATTTTGACTTCGGAGAGGAGTGACTTAAACAAACCAACATCAATCCTTGGTTTCGTTATCTTCACCGCTACTTCCTTATCTTTTGATATAATTATTGCCTTGGACACGTATGAAAATTCTCCCGCGCCAAGGTAATTGCCTGGATTGATTAAAAAAAATATCTCAAATAAAATTGAATTACATAGCAATACATGTGAAATTGACAATACCAAATTCAATGTCATCAAAGGCTATTTCGTACTCTTGCAACTCCTTCATACCAGTATCATTCAATTGGAAAGCATTTCCTTCAAAGAATTCCTTAATTTCATCTTCAGTTAAATCTCGTAACCGCGTCTATAATATTCGATATCATTCTTTATTTTCTGATAAACTTTTATTAAATTATGATTACCTTTGCATTCCAATATTTTTTACCCAACGCTAAAAATGCAAACACTAGCAGAACGAAAGATACAACTGTAACTATCAAAATTATCGCCATTTCCAGTCTTGATGCTGCAGGATTTTCTAGAAATAAATGTAATGTATAAATTATACAGTATAATTACATATTTATTCAAAATATATTGTTTCCTTAAATACCTTTGACTTCTAAAACGAAGAACTTCTCAGCTTTCCCCAACGAATTCTCCAAAACACATTTATATTCTCCTGAATGGCTTTCGATTGTTTTAGGAAATATGAGGGAGGTATCATCTTTAGATTCGATAACTTTTGTTCCATCAAAGATCTCGGACACGTTCACGAACTGGTAAATTAAATTGCAAACATTAACAGTTAATTTAGCTTAAAAAATTGCATTCTGGTCACCTCGGCTTTGCTATTTGTTCTATAGAGCCACTGATAATTGGCTCTTGGTTTACCACTTCCTTTACAATCCAGTGTTGCATTTAGCTCACCCTCGTAGAATGAAATGGTTGTGGTTTTATTACTATATTCAATTGTAGGTGGCGGAACTGAATGCAAAAAAATCTATCCTGCATTAAAATTCTTCACAAAATTACAGCTACAATCATTATTCTTACATATCGTCTCAAAATTCTTGTAAACAATAACCATTTCTGTGCTATTCCACAAGATTGCGTTGCAACTAACGCCAATTACATTTTGTGGAAGGTAAATGTCTAGTACTCCAATTATTTCCCAAAACAACGGATGTGACACTTGCGTATTAGTAACAATTCCGAATTCGTCAGATTCTAATTAGAATTTAATTAAGCCGTACTCATAATTTCCAAAAGAAGTTTTAAACTTCAACAATTTTAATATTTAAATACCTGTTACGATATGATATGACCCATTTTCAAACTGAACGTGAAATTCCAGCTTATCAACAAACATATATGCTAGCGCTCTACAGATAAACTGATTGCTCGAGCTGCCATAAAGAATCTCTGGGACATCATCCATTCTAATAAGCCCATTCTGCGGAACCATTCTCCAATTTAAATCTATTATAAAATTAACGTCAATTAAGCAACAATACAATTATTATAATAAACTTTACATTATATAATAATTTATTACAAGTATGAGAATCCAAAGCCACAAAATATTCCCACATTTTACTCAATCCGTTTTCAAGTTTGCAATTTACAATTCCATTAGAGGTTAATTGTGAATAGGGCGAACTGATTGAGTAGATACTGTTAGCTGCGGATTGAATTGGAACTGTGTACTTATACCGTTCCCCCAAATTACAATTGGTTAAGGTTGATAAACATTTCATTACGAATTGACACTCAAAACTGTGATGGCAAAAAACCGTTTCCATCGAGACAAAGTTGGTGTCGTACGAAACACAGTCAATTCTTCGCAATTCGTCCAAACGTGGATATCGAGGAGCAAGCAAGACAATATCGCTTGACACTAGAGTAGAAAACAAAACAATTAACTAATAAATTTATTTTTAAATATAACAAAGGACATACATCGAAATTTTAAACGCCAAGTCCAAACTTTGCTTCCGTTTTTAATTTCAATACAATTAACAGTAAACGCACGGTAAAAGCCTATATCCTGAGGCTTATCATAATCTCGATATGACACTTCTGCAACTTGAGCTGTTTTCTTGTCTGTCTTGAAAACGACTTTTAACTCGTATTTTGGATCGTGAATAACCATTCTGATTGGTTGAGCTTTCCACGATATGCATTTTAGTTCAAGTGGTCTATCATGGAAGGAGTAAACTGATCTGGATTTTGGAGATATCTCAAAATCTAAGCCAATGTATTTTTTTCTTAGCTTGTATAAAATTAATTAGATATAAAATAAATATTATGGAACAATTACCTTCTACAAAAGCCTCAATTTTCACAACTTCGGTATCATTTTGCACTTGCAATTGGCATGAATAATTTCCCTTAAAATAGCTGTCAGCAGTGAAACCGTGGATATGCGAGTAATTCACGTTTTGGATTAATTCACCCGTGCTCTTTAGTATAAGTAAAAGGTGCCATTATTGAATCAGACAAGTGCTATCTGAAATATTTTACCTTAAATAATTTTGGATGAGATTTTGGGTCAGTTGTGTAACACGGAATTAAATTGGAATTAGTCACAGCTTTTACTTTAGCTCCAATGCGTGGCAGCGTTCCAGGAATAAAAATTGAAATTGTGTTGTGTATGAAATGGTTGTCCACTTTTACACAAATGATGTCTGCTGCAACCTCATTTTCTATGTGTTGCCCAGTTTTGTCATAAAGATTCAACTCGATAACAACTTGAATTTGGTACATTTGGGAAGTGTAATTCCAACTGGGTCTTAACAAATTTATTATATCAAGGGGGTTCTATAAATACCAAACAAATGTTTATGAGAATAAAAATAATGAAAGCTAAATGTAATATTTTTCTTACAATTATTCCATCAAAGATAAACGTAATGGGATAATTTGCGTCACACTTAATTATAACACTGCCACCGTCGTTTTTCTCTGCAAAATAGATTGATTTATTGACACTTTTTGAAAGTTCAATATAACTGTGGTTGCCAGTCCGTGTCAGTGAGCACGACGGAAATGTTACATTTAACGAGGCGTTTACGTCATCAAGACACAAATTCAAAAACAGCAAAACAGCCAAAATATGCATGACGACAACTTCAATCTTTAACTAAAGCCTTCAAGATTTCAGAAGTTTACTTAAAAAATGATACTGGCAAATTTTAAATGCAACACCTCCCAGAACAACTCTTTTATTGACTTGAATGCAAATCTCAGACTCGAATACAAATATTGCAAAATATTTTTGATGAAAGTAAACGACGATGGCAAACAATCAATTTCCTCTTTTCTCAGAAGACTGCTGAGACTAATGTTGATTGTTTTCTTAATTATACAATAGTAGTCATGCTCTATTCTGGATACAAATCTTAAAAAGGGAAACCGCAAATATAACTTAAAATAATGTCATTTGTTCTATTAGAAAGCAATGCAATTACTAATTAATATAATTAGTATTAATTAGGCCGTCGCAAACAAACATCTCCCTTTTTTGTCTTCTTAAAAGATTGCTGAGATTCGGTATTCAAATAGATTTTCTTGGTATTTATATTCATTTCATAGTAAAAGTATTGGAGTTTTTGCTTAAGCCGGAAACCACACGAAAACGAAAAGAAAAACCGCATAATAAACTTGAGTAAGAAATGATTCGTCTCAAGACATTTTTATTATTTTCTTTTGTATTGAGAATAATAACTTTCTTCTATTACAAAAGACATTCATTTAGCCTACGTATTTATAATAATGTAATTATTGAACAGAATCATATATCTCTCCTAAATGAGCCTGTTTCAATTGATTGAAAAAGCCACGCAACGATGCAAAGTCAGGTCTTTGCGTTGGCTCCTTTTCCCAACACGCGGTGATTTTGCCGTATCTAATATTTATTTTATAACTTTTACCAAAGCCTCTCAATACAGTTCACGTGTTTGCGTTCTCTCCTCTAGTCATGACGCTTCATAAGAAAAACAAAGTGAACGCATGTTCCTACTCTGGCTCTTTCATGCGCAGATCGCACGAGGTCTCTGACTCTGCTGGGAATCTGAAATAGCTTTCAGCTGATGTTTATTTACTACAGTATTCAATGGCTTCAAAATAATATTATTATTTTTGGAACAATAATTGGAAGTGGAATTTTTTTAGCAGTCCAATTATGCTTACTGGTTTCAACTCCACTTATTAATTTTATTTACTAGTCAAGTTAATTAGCTTTATCAGGATAATAGTTCATAAAATCGTGAAGTTTTTCAAAAGTAAAGTTTATGTTTTGCTAGCTGTTTTTAAAAAGGAATACGTTTAAGGTGAGCTATTTTTAATTAGCCAAAGTTCTTAAAATTGCTGGTTGATTGTGAATAATCAAATAATTTTATTTTTTACAGAATGGTGGTTTGTTTTGTTCCAAAGTGCAAAAGTAAAAGTGGACATTTGTTCCGAGCTCCAGCAAAAGTCGGCGAAAAATGGTGTGAAATTCTTAACAAATTATGGAAAGACACAACATTTGATTTAAAAAATAAATCTCATCGAGTCTGCTCGGCCCATTTCGAAGAAAAATTCATTTTAAAATCATGGAAATATACAATAGAAGGTGCTGTAGTGGAACTTCCCCGGCAACAATGGACACTCCATGAAGATTCGATTCCAACCTTATTTCCGGATCTTCCTAAATCCCAACAACCTAAAGCTACTCCATTACGCAGACCTCTCCAGCGAATTGATAATGTTCCACCTAGAAAAAAAATGAAGCTTGCTTCAGCTTCATCTCAGACGACAGAAACGCTTAAGGAAGTGAATTTGAAAACAAATGAAAAAAGTAATCCTTGGGAGCAAGTGAAGGCCACCTGTCAGCTCATTAACAAAAAGTGGAAATTTACAAGCGATTTAAATTGCTCATCTGCGTTTGTAATGAACTTTAAGAATGGATTTCCGAACGTTGAGAGAGCTCTTTCAGTAATATCATAAACTATTATAAGTTTTTATTTCTTGTCATAAATTATAAATATTTATGTCTTGTGATTTCAGATCGATGATGAGAAGAGCCTTGACCATTTACGATTTAGCATTGAAGGTGAAGACGTAACTGCCAACTTCTTGAAAGAAGGAATTGTTACCGAAGAAAATCTAGAGAAAATTGTACGCGAGTTTACTTCAACAAGGAACTGTTTAGGATTGGAAGGGTTTTCACAAATTGATGGCTTCAACGGTGGAATAAAACGGGGTTCCCGGTGGTTTTCTACCAAATGTTCTAGATTGGGAGCAGAGGTCGTTTGCACAAACTGTAAATTAATTCACAAAGGCTTACAGAAGAAGCTCACGCAGCCAAAGGAGGTGAAATTAGACAAGCCGAAGAAAGCAAAAAAGATGAATGCTAAATGTCGCTACTACATTAAACGATGTCAACGACTAACAGTTGAGAAGAAAAATCTGCGAAGAGAAATTCTGAAGATAAAATCCTCAATCCGTGGTGCTGACCTTTCAAAAATTAAAGAAATGATTGACAAGTTGGATATTCCAGCCACTGCTAAAGATAACATTTTTCATTCCATCAAAATTGCTAAAGTGAGGTCATCCTGTGGAATGAGGTAAGTTCTTAAATATACCTTAATGTGTCTGCAAATACTTACTAATTATTAAATTTGATTAAATAGATACTCCGCGTCTTGGCTAATGGAATGTTTACTACTACGGATTAAGTCTCCTGCTGCGTATAAGCACTTGCGAAATGCCAAAATACTTGCTCTGCCTCATCCTAATACACTTCGGAAATTAATTGGGGCCCACAAATGTGAATTTGGAATAAGCGAAGAGTCACTGAAATCAATCGCAAACATTTTCAAAGGGAAGGATCGGCGAGACAGACAAGGCGTTCTCATATTTGACGAAATTCAATTACGCGAGACTCTTAATTTCAGCAAGGAAAAGCAAAAATTGGAAGGATTCATAGATTTTGGGGAATACACTGAAGACGCGTCAAATGCCAGTGACAAAGGAAAGCTTGCGGACCACGCGCTTGTTTTGATGTATCGCCCTTTTAACAGCGACTGGGTACATAAAAGTTTATACAATTAAATTTTAGTACAAGTATTTAGACAAAAGTTCATGCGTAATGATTTTATGATTATTTAGGTTCGACCCGATCCGTTTTGCTTCGCTTTTACACAATGTTGTGCGAACCTTTAAAAAAAAGAAATGATCTTACATTTCCGGTGTACAATATAGCGGTCTACCCATCCTCATCCCACCATTCAATCGAGTTACGAAACCATCATTCCATTTCTCATTCGGAAAGGGCTTATCTCCAAGCGTAAATATTTCATATAAAGTTACGCCATAACTCCATACATCCGAGGATTTAGAGAAAGCTCGGGCAGTTAAACATTCAGGAGCCATCCAGCGCCACGGAAGTGGGGCCTGCAATTTAATAATCTCTTTAAATTTACAGCCTTTTACAAATTTTACAAAACATTTTTCAATTTATAATACGTTTGTTTTCTTAAAATAAATGTCATCACTGTACAATTTTCGCGTGGACAACCTGCGGTTAAGAGCCTAATTAAAAACCACGTGGTAATTTAAACAGATTGCAGTTTAATGTACAGGATTGTATATAATTACAAATAATAATTAAATTATGAAAATCTTACTGATTTAAATGCCAAATATTCCATTCCATTCGCAATCTGAGCAGCGAAGCTTATTAGGTCAATTGTAGAAATTGAATTGGGAATTACCGAGTTGCTTATCAATGAACTAGAATATTAAGTAAATTGAATTTTATGCGCAAACATCAATATTTTGCATTTACATATCAATTCTCTGATTTGCATCGTTTAGATTTGCAAACGAGTCTCGGGACTTTTGAAGAAAGTTTTCAAGACATCCAAATTCGCATATATCAGTAGCGATGTAGATGCATCCTAGAACAGAATGCGAAAGAAGTACTCTAAAACATTCTTTTCATTTAATCACCCAATGAACAATTTACTTTTTCTAATGTTTGCCGTGCAAACTCCAACCAACCCGACAATATTCTCGTGCTCCCCCACATAAGCCATTATTTTAACTTCTGAGAGAAGTGACTTGAACAAATCCACACCAATCATTGGTTTCGTAATCTTCAATGCGATATCCTTACATTTTGATATAATATGTGCTCGGATTACAAATGAAAATTGTCCAGAACCAATATGATTCTTAATATTATCTACAAGTAACATTTAGTTAATATTCTAGCCATTCCACTTTTCACAAACTTCTTAATTGATTATACCAAATTCTATATCTTCCAGAGCTAACTCGTAACAATTGTTGTATGAAAGAAAATCCACCATATTCATTGAAGAAATGCCGGCACTATCTACTAGTTCTGGGTTTCCTTCAAAAAACTCTTTAATTTCATCTTCACTCAAGTCACGTAGCTGATTCTAGTAAACGCTTGTCTTAATTTATATCAATACTTTTAGATTACTAAAAAATACCATGTCAACTACCTTTGCATTTTTGTATTTACTGGATAATATCACAAGCATTAGAATCAATAGACCAATAATTAAGGCGCTGACTATTACTATAATGGAAATTGCTGCACTGGATACAGGTAAATTATCTAGAGTGCAAAAATGCGTACGCGGAATTACTCATGTTGATAGAAAATTACTGAATCAGAGCTTAACCTTTGACGTTCAGAATAAATGTTTTTTCTGCTTTCCCCAGTTCATTCTCTGCGATGCATTTGTATTCCCCAGAATGGTTTTTCTCCGCCTTGGCAAATTCTAGATAGCTCTCTTGATTCCACTCAAATATTTTTACATTCTTGACGACTTCCGAAACGTTTTGTAACTGCTTAATGTAATATCATAAAATTCTATGACTTTGCTATATTAAATAAATAAATCTAGGCAATTTATTATTTCTTACATTAGTTCCATTGTCAACTCTAATAAAAAACCAAGTGTATTGAACTTCCGGGTATCCACTTGCTTTACATTCCAATTTTGGATTTGGCTCATTCTCGTAAAAGGAAATTTTTGCAGTGTCTTTGTTATCCTTAATTGAGGGAGGGAGCAGGTCTGTTAAAAAAACAATTATTTTAGGATAGCTACATATAATATGTAAAAAAATGCATACGAAATGTTTCAAAATTTCTAGATGCCACGATCCTATCCGTACTATTCCACCACATTGCGTAACATGACACGCCAATCGCGTCTCGTGGAAGGAAAATATCAAGCATTCCAACTATTTTGTAGACCATAAAGTCTTGGTCAAGATAAGTTGTAATGTTTGCAAATGCATTGGTCTCTGTATAAATTGGTTTAATTAATATATTTTTTTAAATGTCAAAAATAAAATAATGTACCTGTTATTATTTGACTTGATCCATTTTTAAATTTAATTTGAAATTCAAACTTATCCAGAAATAAGTACCCCAAAGCTGTACAAAGAAACCGGGTACTTTGGCTTCCACTAATAGTATCAGGCATATTATTCATTCTAATCATATCGTCTAATGAGACAGATGTCCAATCTGTATCTAAAAAGAATAGCTGAACTAATTAAATGTAACTTATCAGATTAATTTTACCTTACGCTTATTTAATACAATGTTTTACATGTCTGATCATTCAAAGCCACAAAATATTCCAATGTTTTTGACAATCCGTTTGCAAGTGAGCATTTTACAATCCCGTTGGAATTTGATTCTGTGTGGTCAACGCTAATCTTATAAGGACGATCTATTTGTTGTAATGTATCTAAAATAAAACGTTTATAACGCCCCGCTGAACTACAATTAGTTTTGAAGCATCCTATTGCAAATTGATATTCCGAGCTATGATTACACTTGACCGTTTCAATTTGTTTTAATAAGTCTTGGTTAGACATACACAATATTTGGTCTAAGTAGCTCGCAGTTTCCAGCAATTTAACATCCGATGACACTGTAAGTAACGCGAAAGTTATTAAGAGTATATACAACCTTAGAACTGTCAAAAAAGCCTCTTGACAAAATTAACAAGCTTACATTTGAAAATAAGTATCCATTCTTTTAGAACGACTTTCTTTCCGTTTTTAGCAGTAATGCAACTAGCATTTTTTTGATATGTGTGAATGTTGTAAAATCTCATATCTGGAAATGATACAATTGCTTGTTTAGCATCTTGAGTGTTCACCTTGTAGAAAATTCTAAAATCGTCTTCATTTTCAATATAAAGCTTCATTGGCTGAGAATCTCTAGAAATGCATTTAAATTCAATTGCTTCGTTATGAAAAGAGAAGATTGAGTTGGAATTTGGCGCTATCTCATATAAATCTGAAATAAGAAATATATAATTTAGCATACGCTCAAAAATGCTGGCAAAATTTATTAATGGATTGTGCAAAACCATTTTCTTCAATAGTTTTTATGCTGATAGTTTCATTGTTAATAATTTGACACGAAACGTTCCCATTAGTAAATTTTTCTATATAGACAACATAAATAACATAATGACTTACTTTCGGAACTAGTATTAATGAGCCATAGTAATATATAACATACCGTAAATTGTCGCTTGCACAAGAGAATATTTTGCAACGGGTAAGTTCGCTTGCGATGTTGGATTACTTGTACCGCATAAAATCTTGGATAGAGCTTCCGCTTGAGCTTTCACCGTTCCAGGAATAAATACTGAGATTGTATTGCGTATTGAATGGTTGCTTACTTTCACACATACAATGTCTGCCGAAACCTCATGATATTTTATGCGCTTCCCATTTGCCTCGTACATGCCCAACTCAACTCTAAACTTAATAGTGTATATCTGGAAAGCGTAATTATAAACAGGCTTTGACAAATGGATGATATCCGCAGGATTCTATAAGGACAACAACAAATTAATAATTAAGCTTCAAAAGAACCAACTAGTTGAATACATTATTACAATTGTTCCATTAAAAATTAAGGTTATAGGGTAAGACGCTTCACATCGAATTTGTTCAACATTTTCAATTAAATAAATTGACTTGTTGAGGTTATCCGAAAGGATTGTGTAATTTTCTTTGCCTTTTTCTTTCAGTGACCAAATTGGAGGTTGATATAATATGGTATTAGGTAGACTTGGTAGAGCTAAAATACATGTGACAATTTTTAAATATATAACTGCAAATCTAACATTTTATTTCCTCACATTTTATTTTAAAATTTGTAGAAGCTGTGACAATATCCGTACTATTCCACCACATCGCGTTACAGGAAACACTAATTGAGTCTGGTGGAAGGTAAATGTCAAGTATTCCAATTATTTTACGAAGCACTGAAAATGCTGTTTTATAAACAGTAGTAATATTTGCATAATCTTCGGATTCTATAAAAAATTAAATCAAGATCATAAAACACTTTAAAGGGGTTTATCTATTTACATAAAACTAGGTTTGGACCTGCAATGGTTTTAAATGACCCATTTGTAAATTTAACCTGAAATTCGATCTGATCAAGGAATAAGTATACCAATGCTGTGCAAACAAATTGATTACTAGTCCGTCGATAAATAATATCAGGCCCGTCTATTTTAATCAAAGCTCCTTCTTCTGCGGCGCTCCAGTCCGTGTCTATTAGAAAATGAACACGGGGGATCAATCAATCAATTAGATATCAAATTCTTACGGCTTCAAGTAACTTAATGATTAATTACAAACTCTAAAGTCCAAAGCCATAAAATATTCCCACGATATGGCCAGTCCGTTATCAAATGTACATTTTAAAATCCCGTTCGAATTGGATTGTGAATAGGGAATATTATCCGGATAAAAACCTACACTTGTGTAACTCAGATTGAAAGTTACGTGCCGCCCTCTTAAACTGCAATTATTTTCATCCGAGAAGCATTTCGTTGCACTTTGGCATTCAAAACTGTGATTGCAACGCAGCGTTTGAATGGATTTAGAATTGGTGTGGAAGGAGCTGCATCGAATTGACTGTTCGTGGAAATTCTTAAAGGTTTTAAATGTTGGCTTTACATCTTGAGGATCTGGTGATAGCATAAACGATGAGTAAAATTAAAAATTATCTTTAATATTACTGTTATTGCTTATATCCAACGAATTCTAATGTACTCAGGAGTGCTCGTAAATAAAATTTTTGATAATTAAACATTATACATACCTATGAAAGTAAGGTCCCACTTTTTCAAAATACTTTCTTCGCCGTTTTTAATCGTACTGCAGTGAGCAGTGATCTTGTAGGTTTGCAAGTACCCATAAGGTAGGCTATTTAAGGTGAAAATATACGAAAATGAAACCAATACTACCTGGGCAGTTGTACTGTTCATTTTATAAGAAATGTCTAAATAATCTTTATAATTATTTATGTCAAGCCAAGTGGGTTGCTCATTTCTAGAAATGCATCTGAATTCGACTGGGTCATTGTAGAATGAATGCATGGAACTTAATTTTGGAGATATATCATAAAATCCTGATTGTGATAAAGAAAAACACGCTTAATTTTTTAATTAAGATGTGATCATTAACTAATAAATGAATTTAAATTTACCAGTATCTTGAACGGCTTCAATGATAACCGTCTGGTTACGATAATTTATGCGACAGGAATAATTCCCATGGAAAATTTCTTTAGAATAGAAACCACGCATAGGATCATAATTTACATCTTTAACTAATTTGCCAGTGTCCTGAAAAGTTAATAATACAAGCGATCCCCGCTACCGTTAAACTAAATTATTCACTTTGATTTTTCCAAGCACATTATTAATTGCGTTGGTTGAATTTTTTTGTATAATCACAGCTTACGATATTGAATAATTCTGGAGTTGATGTTGGGTCAGTTGTGTAGCATGGAATGAAATTAGAATTAGTCACAACTTTTTTCATAGCTCCTATCCTTGGCAACAACCCAGGTATAAAGATGGAAAGTGTGGTGCGTACTGAATAGTCCCCTATTTTGACACAAATTATGTTTGCCACAACTTCATATTTTATTCTATTTCCAGTTGATTCATAGAGGTCCAAGTCAATGTCAAGTTTAATTGTATACACTTGAGTGGTATAATTGTAATGAGGTTTTGACATAATTATTATATCGAATGGGTTCTAAAAATTAAAGAATAGTTAGAAAATAATATTTGAAACTTTACATTAGTGTATTATTTTTATTACAATTATTCCGTCAAAAATAAACGTCATCGGGTATGGCGCCCTACATTTGACTTCCGCGCCGTCACCTTCATTTTTCCTTGCAAAATAGGTTAATTTGTTATCATCTTCGGAAATCTTCGTGTAGTTATTTTTGCCTGTCGTTCTTAGCAAACAACGTGGAGGTAAGTTTGTGTCATTTTCAAATTTTGAGCAGTGAGAACTGTCCACTGATAAAATGATCACTAGCAAAACATATACATCGCGCGTCATGTTGCTCAAGTTAGACAATTTGCCCTTTCAGGAGATGAATGTCGCGAAGTCAGAGCCTAAATTTTACTGCAAATGGCAAAACACGCTATCAATTACTTATTCTTGAAATGATGTAAAAAACAATTTTCCTTAGAAATTTATTTGGTTTGACATCCGGCTAAAAAAAGGCAGTTTTCCCCCACCGTAATAAATAAAATAGCAAATAAATATAGTATTACTTTCACCACAACCTTGAAAAGCAAATTCACGGTTTGGTTTCCGTTCACAAATTAACCTTGATATTGAGACTGAACTGGTTTTCTTTCTATTTTTGGGTATCCACATCCATCAATCTAAATTTACAATGCTTGTCCTTAGTGACAAAAATCATGTCGAAATCATGTAAATCATGTCGAATAACGACGATTTCGAAAAAAAGTTAAATGAAAAATACAGAAGTTCTGAGTTATTTTATGACTTAAAATCACAATCATTTTGTCGGTTATAATATAAAGAAGTGCTCTTATTGAAAAAGTAGCCTGAAATGAATGTCATGTCTGATAAAACACACGCAACATGAATTGACATGATTTACATGAATTACTTATGGTAAATTCATGTAAATCATGTCAATTCATGTCGCGTGTGTTTTATCGCACATGACGTTCTTTTCAGATTATATTTTTAATAAAAGTATTTCCTAACATTAAGGTCGACAAGGTGTTCATAAGAGAAAGTTATAAAATAGCCTCAAATTTCCGTATTAACTATTTCAGTTTTTTTGGAATCGACATGAATTACATGATTTTTACATGACTTTTCTCACTACTTGTCCTTGATGCTTTTCTAAATATTATTTCACCCACAAATCCAACCCAACTTGAGGCAATAAACATTATCCAAACTACAAAAACTTTTGCAATATTCCCCTCCAACTTTAACCCTTCTACTTCCTCATTCTCTTTCACCAACTGTGTCGGAGAGATAACTCTCCTTCTATCTTGTACCCTATTGGAATGCATTGAAGACATCCATTCTTCATCAAATATGATATAAATTCCTGATTCAACAATGAACTGAAAGCGTTCTCCTAAAAGATAACTCTCAGGAGGCAAAAATCCAATCAAAGAATTCCCAGTTTGGATTTCTTTCTTCCCAAGCCAGCAATCCATGCTTTTTCTTTCCTGTTCGTTTAATCTATTTGAAATAAATTTTATTGTCGAGAAAAGCCTTCCCACACTCCCGAACCAAAAGCTCACGAATAGTACTTTCTCTCCAAATCCAATCAATTTCATTCCTTCATTTCGGCTCTTCTCCCATTTTGCTTTGGGCATAAGCCGTCGCATTACTAAAGTGTCCTTTGATAATTTGAGTTCTGGATCAGAACGGATAAGTCCCTTCCAGGATAGATAGAATTGCCTATTTTCAAAAAGGATATTGTATCCTGCCTTTTCCGCTTCTCCGATTTCGGAAAACGTTTCCTCCTCTGGTGGACTTATCAAATGACTTGTGATTGAACAAGAGTAGAAATGTTGGATGAGTGTTGCGCCCAACATCCAAATAATAAATGGAATACTATTAGCAATTCTCCCAGAAGGTCCGGGTGAAATGAGCACTGACAATGTCAGAAATATCATATTCCCACATTCCTTCCAATCTATTACGAATGCACTAAAGACAAGACAAACGGCTAAACAAAGCCATATAAAAATGTCAAATATGCCACTAAATTCTTGGAATGCTACTAAGTTTTGCTTCGTCTTCCTCTTTTTATCACAATAAATAAAATTATAATTTAAACTTTCTCTCTGGAAAAACCGGAAGCTGAATTTCCTTCGAGTAGAAACGGGTTCTGTAAAAATTTAAGAGGCTTAAGGCACTTCTATCCCCTCTTCCCATTACGTGAACGCCTGGAACAACGCTGCCCACCTTGCGGTCTAGCATATCAGGGGGCATAATAGACATAAAAGGGTTTGGGGACACGATAAGACTTCTGTTTAAAGCAGATGCTAAAACATTTACAAGAAGTATTGTAGGCGCTACTCGAGGAGGACGGGGTCTGGATTTAGCCCCATAAAAATCTCGCATTCTGGAATAATTCTGGAGGACATTTTCTAATATTGATTGATTTAAACTGTATAAATCCAAAAAGAGGCTTGATTGAAGAGACATTTTGAAAGAGTGGTTTTTAACTGAAAGGGTTCCTATGTAGGCTTACACCTTCTGGTTAAAATTGTGCCTCATTCAAAATTTGAAACTATATTTCGAAACAATACTCAATAAAAAGAGATAAAACATTTTAGCTTTATATTCACGAGACATTGCAAAATTATGCTTTCATTAAAAACTTTCTATAGTTGGCTTTCCATAAAAGCAATTGTTAGTTTATTGCAGTTTATCTTTTGTCTGTGGAAAGGCCAAGGTTAATCAGAAACCAACAGGGATAATAAATTGAATTGCTAAAAAATAATCAGGTTTATGAAGAAGTGGATGTGGCATACCATCAACAAGTAGAAATTTCTTATTGCGGTTAAAGTAGAGAGGTTATATTCAACGCTTGCTTCTTTGTTCCTCTCTTGTCGCTGTTGAATCCCTTTCCTCCCAATAAATCCCAAGTTTTCCCCACTTGTAATGGCTACTCTACTTGCTAACAGATAAATTGATGAATCGGTGATCATAGCTTCATAAACTTGATTTGTTCGTAGAAGGGGTGGTCCAGTTTGCAGGAAAATGTGAACTAAAGTTAAAATGATAGACTGGCTGCACTTCGATGATTTAATTAACAATTAAACTTTTTATTTCCAACTGCCAAATCATTCCATACAAAACCCAATCTACTTGACCTAACTTCACATTCCGAATACCAATACCAAATCTTACTTGCGTTCTACCAAAATCCAATCCATCTGATCTCTTTTCTCTCAAATTACCACGCTTTTGCATGCAAACAACTTTTCTCCTTAACAACAACAAAGACTACATTCTAGTTACAGCTATGAAAAATATAAATAGAAATGCTATACTCTTCTTTCTTCTTCCGCTCAATGACATCTCTAATCCCATGTTAGCTTGATATGAAATTGGCTAGCTTGTACTAGCAAGAATGATTATGACTAACCCTCTCACTCAATATCTTATTATCAACGAAGCGTATGACGTAAACAAGCCTCAAACGTGAGAAAATTTAGCACTCTTGCTCACACTTAAAATAAGTTATGAGCAACTTTCTTGGAAATAGAATTCTACACATTTTATTTAAAATGTGGTTTGCAAACAGATTCTTTCCAGCTATTCGACTCTGAGTCATTTCAGTCAATTTTTGACTAAAATGATTTATGTAAAAGTGCTATTTTAACAAAAATAAAAATCGTTTCATTTCACAAGTATAAAAGCCAATCTATTTATTTCAATGCCTTAAATACTATTGTGAATGCAACTGAAAATCACTGCCTATTTTACCACAAAATGCAGATTACCATTTTAGTATGCCTTCTTATTGGAATTGTAATCCTTTCCGGTAACACTAACATTAGCTATTTAATAATTAGTTTTGAATTAAAATTTAAGTGGTTTTATTTAAAAGCTATTTCATCATTGCAGATATTCCTACAACCAGTGCTGAATGCTGTTATGGAAGAGGCATCGACTTATTTTGCGCTGACTGTTCCAAAGGCAGTCCATAATGTGGGGCTGGGAAGTGCAACTTGTTCGGTTGTAATTGCAATGGAGGCTGTGCAAAGGCTCCTATTGGAAAAAAGGCGTGTCGCACAAACCATTCTGTCCAAAACGGAGAATTAGATAGATCTATTGGACCTTTCACAGTAGGCACGAAGGACAGTTGCAAGATGATTGTTGAAAATGAAATTTGTGATGGAAATATTCTTAAGTCATAATAAACCTAAATCATATTTGTTTCAACCAACCCATATCTCAAGCTTAATTAAATTTGCTATCCTAATCAACACCTTTACCATGTTTAATTTTACTACCAAAGCTATTCCACACCAACCATTTCTTGTTTCCCTTAATTAACAAAATGACACGTGGATTCAACAAAAGGCAAAAAATTAACATTTTAATTCTAAATTTGGGGATATTACAACACAATTTATTTCATCATGGATCCTTTAAAATTTCTGGCTACTCTTATACGAATTTCCAGCAATGTAAAAATACTCCCATTAATTTTAAAACATAAATGGGACCAAACTATTTATGTCACATTAAATCCAACTCTCATCTGGCAAAAATGTTGGCTTATATTAGGATGGATTTCTGTAATTCTCCCAACCGCAGAGCTTATCTATACCTATTTATTTCCAACTGGACTTTTAACTTCGACCTATCTCGTTTTCATTTTTATTTATAGATTCACTTTTGCCCTTAGTTTTTCTGATGTTTACAGCAATCCGTTAGAATTCTCCCAATTACTAAATACCTTATTCTTTAAAAGAAATTTCAAAACTTCAACAGTAAAAAATTACACTTGTTTCATCTTTCCAGCAATGCTTCTATTTGTTACATCACTTGGAACAATCTGGCTAGGGAATGCTTTTGCATCCGCCCAAAATATCTATCTTCATCCCCTCTATCTCGCATTATTTGGGTGTGGACGAGTTACAAAAGGTCTCGTTTTTATTATCGAATTTCTATTCAATTTTCAGTCCGTTTTCTCCGGAGGTATAAACGGATCCGTTGCTATAGTTGTGATAGACCGTTTACTAATTTATTTAAGAGATTTGAGGTAATTTTAACAAATTTTCTTTTAAATAATTAACATCATAATCATCAAATAATTGCAGGGATCTTGTGGGAAAACAGCTAAACTTTCATTCTGACCGCAGAAAAACGTATGAATTTGCAATAGTTTATAGAAAAATTCAAATCTTTTGCATATTCATCAACGAATGCCACCAATCTGTGCAATTTTGCCTGTTGCAATTTACCGGAAGTGCGTTTTTCATAACAGTCCTTTACTCATTAATCACTTTTGGATCTAAGATCAGCCCAATAGTTGTGTATGGGATGGTTTTGTTTTTCATCTTTATGAATTTGTTTGTATTCACTATAATAGATATTGGGAGTAAGTGTATTCCAAGATCTTCTAAAGTTCTTCTAATCTTAAGAAGGAAAATCAAATGCGACTGTGATCGCTGTAAATATCTCAAACGATTTGTGAACTCATGTAATCCAATTGCATTAAGAGTCGGACCATTTCATAAGATGGACAGGGGGAGAGGTCCAGCCATGGTTAAATTTTGTCTCCAGAGAACGTTCTTTCTAGTAGTGAATAGAAAAGCAAACTTGTGTTGATTAAAATGAATAAAAAATTAATAGAAATGATTGCACTTTATTTCCATTATCATATCATAAAATAAAAATTTGATAGCAAGGTTAAGCTTATCAATGCCACTTATCAGTTTATTTGTGTAAAACGTCAGTCTTCTCGTCTCACTCTTATACATTTACAATGTCCCTGGTTATTGGTAGCGAAGGTAAATTTAAACTAGTAAATTATCTCTAAAACAAAGTAATAATTAAAATCATATTAATGCAGAATGCCCCATCCCAAAAGTCGTCACTGTTCTTTCGAGGAATTCACAATTCGCAATATTTGCAAGAAAATGGAAACGTGTGGCTGTAGACTTATATGTGACAGAGTTAAAAATTAAAGAGCTTCAAAGGGATCTTATTCTCTCCAAGATTTATTTGGATGACGTAGCTGAGGAGTTGGTTGTTTTGTGGGTGGCGACGAATGGGGATAATGCTAGATTGCAAGCCTTGGTTAATGTGCTGGAGAAGAACGGGCTAAGTGGTTGCGCTGGTTCGCTAAAGAAAGAATTTCTCAAAGAAAAAGGCTTGGAAGATTTAAGCAAAGCCTTTGAGAATAAAATTGAGCTTCGGCCTAAACCTGAGAGGAATAAGTAGGTTATTATATTTTGCAATTTTAACTTTAATTACATAATATTTTTGCAGGATTAAAGATTTAAATAAGAAGGGAGTCGGTGGCAATGCTTTCCTCCATCTTGCCGTAGAAGGTCAAGACCTTGAAAGAGTGGAAGAGCTTATTGAATCTGGTGCTGAGGTAAATGCTTTCAACAAATTGAGGCAAACTCCGCTCCACTTGGCAGGAATAAGCGTACACAACAATGGAACAGAAACATCAATAGCAATCCTCTACTGTCTTATTGACAACGGAGCAAATCTTACCCAAACTAATTTTCGGTCAGCGACTTTTCTCCATGAATTGGTTAGATTCGGGACTAAATTGAGCCCTTTAGATTTCCATAAAATTGTAAAATTCCTCGTTGCCAAGGGCAACGCCAAATTATTTGATAAAATGGATGGGCTATTCTACGCAACACCTTTGCAATGGGCAGTCAGGCATCTAGAAGTGGAAGAGAAGACACTCCGCTTATTACATAGCAACGGGGCTAACTTCAATTTTATCAAAAACCACAAAAGACTCTCCGTTTTGGTTTGTGCTATTGATGGCATGCGAAGTATGGAATTAGTTAATAATTTAATCAAATTCGGAGCAAATCATACAGTTCTGGATAGAGATAATAATAACTTATTGCATGTGGCAGCTTTAGTTTCAAATGTGGATGCTTTGAAATTACTTTTAAGGCTGGGAGGATTAGATATAAATGAGAAAAATAATGATGGAGAGACACCACTTGAGTGGGCAATAATGAAGTCTTCTGGAAGCGAAAATTTTGAGGAATTTGTTCGCATTTTGATTAAAGAGGGAGGAGCCAATACAAATATAAAAGATAAAAAAGGAAAATCTCTTATTGAAAAGGCCATGGAAAAAAATCAGCATGTTGATGAATTAACAAATTTGTTATTGGGAAATATGTGACTCAAAAGCTGTACAAATAAATTTACGTTGTCCTTAAAACCATTTTATCTTATCTCTTCACGGAAAAATTACGCACATATTGTTTCAGTTACGACTAATTTCCTAAACATTTCAATCATCTTCATGAGTAACATCTGTCGCTAAAAAAGTGCTGAAATGTCTCTAATTCTTGGAACAAAAGGTAAATTTTATTTATTTACCAATTGTCAAATTAATAAGCGCACCTATTTAATTTTCTCTCCAAAGAATGTCCTGTCAGGAGGATTATTATAATTCTTTCTGGGACAAAATCATTCTCAACTTTTACGGAGAAATGGAGCACAATCGCTCGCGGGTTGGATGTGCAGCCTGTGAAGATTAAAGAGCTAAGGAACAATCTTCTATTGAATAAACTTCGTCTAGAAGAAGTTGTCGAGGAAGTGATAACGGATTGGGTGTCTAACAAAGCTAATGATGCAAGGCTATATGTGCTGATTAAAATTCTAAGAAGGAATTACTTAAATGAGTGTGCAGGTAAAATAAAATTACAAACAAATTGTTTAACCCTCGTCATATATTGTTTTCTTTAGAGTCACTAATGAAAGCATTTGAAGTACCTGTAAGAGAAAAGCCGTTGGTGAAGGACAAATCACCTGACGTTTCCAACAAGAAGATAATTGCGGAGAAGAAAATAGACAATTCTTCTTTTTCAATGCCTCCTAAGGAAGCAGAGAAAGCTGAGAAAGCTGAGCCTACCTTTATAAAGTATTTCATAATTATTTTTATCTTTTAAATAGAGTTATGCAAATAACCATTTTTTACAGAATTTCAGACCGGAAGTTTCGCGACGAGTACAGGAGATCGCGTTGGTTCCAAGCAATCCAAAACTGGCCTAAATTAGGGCCCGTAAAAGAGCTTATTCGTAACGGGGCTGATATCAACGAGAGAGATTTTAAAGGAGAAACTGCGCTTCATAAAATCGCCCGAGTGGCCCAAGATGGTGATGAAAGGGCTTTCAAAATGATGATGTTTCTTATCCACAACGGTGCAGATGTCGAAGCGACTGACAACGACTCCCATAATTTCTTACATAATCTCCTCACCTGCTCAAGTATGACGGGTCAGCCCACTCCCTCTCAATTTCACTCCATTGCAGAATACCTTGTAGGGGTAAACAAAGTGCATTTATTTAATTTAAAGGCCAAGGGCTACACCCCATTTCAATATGGAATACGCTTCCTCAAAACATGGGAAGAGAAGACATTAGCCTTGCTTGCCAAAAATGGAGTTGATTGTAAAGCAGGTTTCATCCTCGGAGATGCGGTTGGTGAGGAGCGATCATGTTTTTGGAAAAATAACGACCAACTTTCCCAGCTAATTAAATACGGAGCTGATTACAAGTATGTGGACAAGAAGGGAAATAATTTGCTTCATTTGCTAGCAATAAGGTCTAACTTGGAAGGGATTAAATTCTTCATTAATTTGGGTTTGGATATTAATCAAATGAATAAAGTGGGGGATGCTCCACTTCACATGGTTGTGACAAAGACGCAAAAACATATTCTGGATATAGTGAAAGCGTTTATTAAAGGAGGAGCTAATGTCAAAATTAAAAATAAAAAGGATTAAGCCCCATTGATGTAGCTCTAGACTATTATGGAACTAATCCAGAAGTACTAAATTTGTTGATGTTGGCTGATGGAATGTAAAAATTTAATTCAAATTTAAGAGTTGACCTTCTTTAAAAAACTAAACTAGTTAGAAAGATTAAATCCTTCTATTCATATTCTAATATTTTTTTTCAAAGCACCTTTTAATTATTTTTATATCAGTCTCCAGAGAATGTATCATGAATCATGTAAATTTACTTATACACTTGATATATCATTTCACCAACTGACAGCAATATGAAGTGAGAATTAATTCAATAGTTTTAACTGGAAATAGGGGTGACGAATGGCAAATCTAAAACTCAATAATTTTTATAGTTGGCTATAAATAATTAGATAGAAAATCAACTTTGCAAAGAATCATTTCATTTCCTTATGAATTATACAAGTGCATTAGAAAACCTTAAGCTTTGATTATCAAAGGTTTTGATGTTCTTTATATTTTCATGTAAAATTAAAAGCGGGCCCGTCACGCATGGGCATGCAAGACTTTAATGCTTTCTCCATAGCTCGTAAACATTAAATAATTAACTATTATAATAAATGCATTTGCTATCAATAATATGCTCATATTCGTCTTTGACACATGATATAATTTTCAAACGAAAATATCAGGCAGCATATGAATTAGAAGGCTGGAAATTGTTTTCAGTAAACTCTTGTTTTGGTCACAGTTGCAATGTTACTAGAAACAGGGCTCTTGAATGAGTTCAATCTCGCGTCCAAACTAGGACTGACTAAAATATCTGGAGTTCCCTTTGAATGGGAATCAGATATTTTTTCTTGCAATAAAAACGTCTTCAAACTTCACGCAGTAATTTGTTCCCTTGGCTTCTTCGGTGGAGTGGCTTTTGTTGGACATTATCACTTGACAGAACTGGATGAATTTTCCATAGGCAATAATGGGATAAGGATGATGCTTGCTGTAGCCTTGGGTTTCTTCCTTTGTGCATACTTCTCGTTGAAAATATCTCTTGAACCGGATCTTCTCCCGAATTACTTTAACGAAATGGTTAACTTCGAGAGGATACATGGAATTGACGAAGAGGAGTCTTGGAGGAAGAAAATAGCCAAAAGGAATGCCATCAAATTGGCACAAATGACCTGCATGTTCTTCAGATATTCGGCAAGATCTATCCCCCCACTTGTCGCGCTTGTTTCTGTCGTAAAGCCAAATAATCTCACGAATCAATTGATAATGTATCCGGGCCGAGGGTTTCTCATTTTGGCAAAACTAATCACAGAGGATCCAACAGCCTTGATGGTTCTTAAGAGGATCTTGTCATGCATTTGGAATTTGGTATTCTTTGGTATTTTGATGAAATCATGGGCAATTCTAACTTTACAAGTTGTGATTGGAGCAACATCATTATCAACTGCGATATTGATATTCCAAAGGTAATCAGATTAAGAGTAATTTTTTTACAAGATTAACATCAATGTCATAAATTCATTTGCAGGAAACTAATAAAATCAAAGCAGTTCTTGGAAGCTATGATAATCCACAGGAAAATTCAAATTCTTGCAAAGATTTATAACGAGCTTGAATCTGGTGTTTTGCTTATCATGCTGATTGAAGTTAGTAATGCGCAGGTAATTGCTGCGCTGAATTTCCTCGGGAATGATTCATCAGGTGGCTTTCCAATGAAGATGTTTTTCCTCAGCTACGTCTTCAATGGGATTGCAGCTATTCTTCTGATCTTTGGCTTCTGTGCAGACGTCCACGATACATGGCAGAAGTGTCAGAAGAAGTGGAAGGAAAAAGGATTCCGGAAAGCAAGAGAGGAAAAGCTGAAAGAGAAAGCGATGAGGTCTTTGCCAGTTGTGAAGGTGAATTTTGGAGGAATGAATTTCATCGAGAAACTCACCCCAGTCATTTTCCAGCAGTTTACTACGGAACGTTTTATAGATGCTTTGTTGCTATCAAAGTAAAATATTCCATGATAATTCTTTAGTGAAAATAATATAATAAATTATGGCTTTCTGGGTTAGCCAAATTAATTTTGAATTGCATGGAAAATTTAACATTGTTTTAATCAATCAATTTTTATGAGCAATTAAAAAAAACTTAATCAGATTTTTTTCTGCGGCTAAAAATAGACCAATTTATTATAACGACTAGATTGCATTAAAAAAGTAATCAGATCGATCAACGCTTAAATTAATCACATACGAATAATTTTGTTATCTCGCTTGTAAGGTTCAAATTAATTTGTGGACAATTATTTTTAAATAAATAAAAAGGCTTAAATACCAGTTATATATTAGTTGCTAGTTTACATTCCTGGGCAATTGTCTTAAAATTTGTTTCTTGAAATTACGCTAAACAAATTCCAACAGAAATGAAGTATCAATTTTTTACACTGTTAAATTCTTTGGGTTTTGCTTTCACACTCCATTTTCACAAGTTAGTGAAAATATTTGAGCCATGTACTTTCACCAACTTTTACTTTTTACGAACCTGTACAAACCAGTCATCTCATCTGTATGAAAACCAATCGCCACTTATATTCAAACTCTTAAACAGCTTGCCAGAACATAGCTTATCCTTCAAGATTGTTAGCGATGGAATAATTCAAAATGGAAATAAAACTAGCTTGTCCAGTCAAAGGTGGAAATATTCTTTGTGCAACGTTCTTATCTTGAATGAGTCGTCTTTGAAAGCATTCGCAAATATCGAAAACAAACGTGACCCTCTTCACCCTACGTTTGTGTGGATTATAAGCTTTTCCAAAAGTGAAACTTATAATTTAGTTAATCTTACAGCACCAAATAGTATTTTTATTAAAGTTATAAACTTTCACTTAAGCTATTTTATTTGCGCTCACTGCAGTTCTACGCGCAGGTTGTTAGTTATTCCATCAGAAACTAAAGATATACAACAGATTGAATACTTTTGGCAACAACTCCACATTAACATGCAAAACCAAACTATTTACCAAGCCAATTTGAACCCCGTAATAATATCAGTAAACGCGCTTGCTCATAAATCCGACCCTAATCAAATATGTAGAATTTATATTAAAGAAATCTACTCCACACATCCCGTTTTATGCAGTTTCCTGATGGTATCAAATCATCTTAATTTAACAATCGTTAACGACCCTGGATTAAATCCATTCTCTACTTTTTACCGCAACTCAATTGCAAGTCCACGCGACCGCTTCCGGTTTCCTTACCTCGTAGTCAATTACGGAAGTGAATTTTTAAACTACGAATTTATCACAATCATTACAGACATTTCTAAGCTAGCGACTATAAGTCAAGTAGACGGGATTATTAAACCTTTCGGTTGGATAATTTGGCTTTTGGTGCCCTCAACAAGCTTTCTACTTGCTGCCCTCTTTGCTTCTTATAAAACGCTGAGTTTAACCAAATACTTTTCACTTCACACAAAAATCTGGATTGAATTAATCGCTCTCCTTTTAGATCAGCACGGGACCATTATTAAGAACGGTATAAATTATTCTACACTTTTCCTTTTGTCGCTGTGGAGCATTTTGGTTCTAATGCTATCTAATGGATATAGAGGAAGGCTATTCTCTTCATTGTCATCTTCTGTTAAACCAGTTGTTTTAGAAACTATGACTGAATTAGTTAAAAGTAATCAATTCTTAGCCACTTTTAGCACTTGCTTCTTAGACAGCAAAATACCTGGTTCTTGTCTCCACCTCACTGCCACCGAAGCAAAGCAAATTGACTCTAAATTCTATAAAAATGTTCACTGGCTCAGTGATCCACTTGATAAAATTATTTTAAGGGCTGTGGAAGATCAATCGGCAAAAGTAAATTTTAGTTTGGTAGAAAATCTTAGGAAATTTGTTATAATAGATTCAGAGAATAATATCGAGGATGTGACAGATTTGCTACAAATTGTTAGCGATTTTTATGTTTCGAAAAGACACAGAGTTCCTGTTTTAGGCTATGCAATTTTTGAGGTTCTCCGTGGAAACTATTTGTATTCGATTTTTACACAGAAGCTAGCTCAAATCCATACATCTGGATTGTTCCAGCGCTGGAAAAAATATCACACTGATGTCCACAATTATAAAAGCGCTACAAAGCTGTATAAAAAGTTGCATACGAACTCGACGCGAGATGAAAGCAATGGAATTGTGTTGGAAGAAAGTCAGCTAGCAAATGAAATGTTGTATTGCACAGGGTCCTGTTTTAGTAAAGTGGATTGGATAAGAGAAAAGATTTCGCCTATTTCAGGTCATGTCTATAAGGAAATATTTTTCTATTGGGGAGTTGGTTTGGGAGGGATTGTTTGCGTTTTTCTAACTGAAATTTTGTATCGGCTTGTAAAAATTAGAAGAACTAAGGTTAGACTTATTCAGGTTTCAAGCAGGAAATAAATCATCCGTGGTTAAAGATTAGCTCATCATTTTAGTAAATAAATGCTAAGCTCTTCTATCTTATCATGACCTCACCGCGCACCGTTTACAAACATGGAAAATTCCACATTAATTTAATCACTATTTATTCCATTCCATTCGTTGTCATCAGTCTTTAATACATGCCTAATTAAAACAGTACACTTCATTTAAATAATTAACATTATGATTGTTGGAACCGAAGGTACTTAGTAATCACATATTTTATGCATGAATTGGTTTTAAATTGGTTAAACTGATATTGCTTGAAAATAATTCAATCGGAACTACGTTTAGTAAATAAGTTCATCTTTCATGAAAGACGCGTGAAGGCAACAAAGATAAAAGCACGTGTTGGTGAACCGACTCATGCTCAGCTGGTTTCAATCAAAGCCGTAAAAAAATAACTTTTTTGTGCTCCCTTTTCCTCTTCTTATTTGATTTAAAAGTGCAAAATTATATTAAAATCAGCATCAATTATTGAAAAAAAAATTATCTTTCATATTTACGAGTAGTAAAATGGCGGATTTAATTGCCGCGATTTCCATCGAGAAAATGCCTCCGGAGGTAATTAATTAAATTAATAAATAGGATAGTTTAAATATTTTTGGTTTAAAAATGACAAATTAATTTTTTTTGCACAGATTCTGAAGCTAATTCTTTCCAACCTGGATGAAAAAGAATTGCTGCCTTGTCGCTTGGTGAACCCGTCTTGGAAACATCTTGTGAATGAAATTCTTTGTGAGAAGAGCTCCTTGTGGAACGATCATTTAAAGTTTCTGTTCATGTCAAAATGGTCAACTTTACACCGACTTGGAACTCGTTTCTCAACACCAGGCCAGATAACCCGATTCATCTCTGAAATGAAAACTACTCCAAATCCATTTCCAAATGGGACAGTCATCTTTATTCCTGATAAAAACTTGAAGAAGAATCAACTGATTGCGTTCCACGCCAACGTTTGCCGACTTCTGAACGCCTTCAATGATGTCATTTTGAACCTCGTCTATTTCATTCCATATTCGAAGAGTCCAACACGGACAGACTTATCCTACCAGTTTCGGACCATTCTGAATTTGAAGAATTTGAAGAGTCTTTCAATTGAAAAGTGTATTGACTGGGAGCACGTGGACTTCCTTAGATCTACTAGGAGTCAGCAGTTGTTGAGGAAGATGTTGGAGTCGAGCAAGGCAACTTTACCAGAAAAGCTTAGAGAACCCCACATTCATGGCTGGTACGGGGTCATCCCACTATCCTACTTGTTTGGAGGGAATGAGTCAATCCTGAAGTCCGTCTCCAGTTTGGAAATATCAAATAAAGTGGGAAATGAAAGTCTTAACTTCCGTCATTGTACAGGTCAAATTGTTGACTTTCCAATGTGCCAGTTTCCCAACTTACAAAAGCTGAAAGTGCGGTATCCGGATGCAGAATTTTTGATACAGTTCCAGCAATTCAAACCCAACTCGAGACGCTTGAAAGAAATTAGTTTCTATTATGAATATGACAACAGGCCTGTGTCAGCGGCTGAATTGGACCTGAAAGAAATATTTGAGTTAGTGGATTTACACCAGGAGACTTTGGAACTTCTCCATTTGGATTTGGAGCTCGTGCCTGATTCTGTAATGGAGTCTGGATTATTCACACCTGTCATGTATCTAAAGTTGAAGACACTCATTCTCCATTATACAGTTGTGAGTATGTGGGCAAAATTATAGACACTGTAGATGATTTCATCTACTTCACAAAACGTTAATTTTGATTTCATGGCAGTCTAAACACTGCCCACAGGTCAAAGAGGAGTCCATGCTAATTGCATTAGGTGATTCTTTTTATTTATATTTCTTGAAATCCCTTTGACCTGATAGGTTGAATATAGGCTG
>JAHZMU010001567.1:0-13413 GCA_027743725.1 Rambutsinella grinnellia
GGAAGCTTTTGCGGCGGAGAAGTTATTGGAATCGCTATTATTAACATATTATGGACAAGAGTGGAAGGTATACTTGAAAGGAGTGGCAAAGAGAAAGGGAGAAAGAGGCTAAAACTTTTTGTTTTCGTCCAGGTTAAGTAGTTGTTTACAGTGGGAGGGGAAGGTTCCAAAAGTTTTCAACAGCTTCCTGTCTTCTTGTAACCAAGTTGTTATGTAATGATGAATAAAATCTGGCAACTTTTCGAAATCCAACTTCTCTTGGACTTATTAATTCTTCCTTCTCATTATAGCCAGTGTTTGTCGAGGATAGTCATATTTACATTTTCGAGATGAGTAGCTCTGCTTTTACAAAGGGACGGAAGAGATGAGGAAGAAAACGGTGGTTTTCCTGAATAACCACCTTCCTTCCTTTTCATAACAAAGTAATGTCTGTCAACCACGAGCTTTTCCTCCTCACGTATTAATAATAAATGGGGTAGCTGAATAAGGTTTTTTTGGATTGGGGAAGACTAAATTCACTATTATGCTAAGGTGAAATCAAATATTCAATCTGTTCCTACGAGAAACCCTTCCGAGAAATATTCTCTTTAAATCTAAACTTTTTTCATTTTAATAATCTCATCCAGTCTCTCTTTTTAGACGGATGCTTGCACCGAGAAAACTTTTTTACTCTGTTGTTATTTATCGTTGAAAAAGAGCTTGTTTGTTTCCCTCGATCCAGCCAATAACTTTTTCCCTAGATACTCAATAGAATAGATATTTATTAACAAAGATGAATCGATCTTTCCTTTTAAAAGATTGATTTAGACGGAGCACATTGTACAAAGTTAGGAGTTTAGGTCCACGTGATGACATCCATTCTCCATCTCCATAACCCATTTCATATTAGCCTCATTCATATTTTAGGATGGGTTTCCACTCAACCTGGAAAACATTTCATTCTCTTTCACATTCTATTTCCCACTTGCTTTTTCTAGCCATGCATGAAATACTACTACTCGCCAGACACAGGACAAACTCTTTGAAAATAGAAGGAACTCTGCACACACACAAATGGATTGCTACTAGAAGAAGAAAACGAAGCAACTTTTTTCCCCGAGTGCAATTGAAGCATACACTAAACAGTAGACATGCATATATTTTCCCAACTAGAAAGAAGAGGGTAAAATGTAAATAAAAAATAGTCTGTGTAGCTCATTCTTTTCCTTCCCCACATGGAAGAGTCAATATATTCCAGACGTGGACTCCGTTTCTGTGTAGATATATATTTTTCCAGCTGAAAAATAACAAGCTCCTCAGTAGCTCGACTGAAATGTTATGGGTAGGGAAAAAGTGCGTATTTTATGTGCACTTGTTTTCCTCTGCGTCTGTCCGTCTGCATGCATGTGTGCGTAATTCTGCCGCACTAGAGACTTGTTCAGAGTAGATTTTCACATGGATTCTACATAGAAATGATACGAGTAGAGGTATGGAAAGGAAACGCACTTTCAAAAAAAAACGCCAACATGATACCTAACATTTTCTCAGAGAGAGAGAGAGTGAGTTCATTTATCATTTTTTGTCATCAGCTTTTAACTGCCACACAAACAAGAGGAAAAAAGTCATTCAGAGTCGCCCCTTCATCATCATCCGTATCGTCCAACTATTTTTTTTCACCAAGCCCTTGATACAAACGCTTACTTTCTGAAAGCTTTTAATAAAGTTGACGCTGTGGGGATGGAAGCAGGAGACGGGTAGTATGGCTCCACAATATGTCCTCCATCAACATATTCATAATGTTTGTGCATTAAGGGAACAATATTTTGAGACTTGAGCTGTATTAAGTTCCGTCTCAAGAAGAATGATATGGCTCTGACTGTGAGAAAAATGACATTTTACAAAGAGCCCATCCAACATCCCATCATCTGTCCCTTATCACAAGGCCTCTAAGTAATCTTGTCAATCAAATGGAAATCGACTTATCTGTTTTTATGCGAATCCTAAAGAAGAAATATGAGTTGGTACAGAGCGAAAATTTTCTCCATTTTTTATCATTGCTTTAACGAGATTTAAAAGAAGATGGAGTGAAGAAGAGAAGCCGACTATTTATTTGCTTTTTTGCCAATAATAATGATGAGCCTCTACTAGAGAGAGCGAGTCAATAGCCAGAAAACAAGCAGCAATGATACCCATTTGCCCATCTAAACTGAAAACAATTGAACGGTTTAGCTTATTCTGGCAAGTTGCTCAATCCCCAGCATTTTTTTTTTACTCAAAGCTGGACTCTTTCTCATCTTATAACTCACCCGACACAGATTAATTTCGTATTCAACAAGCGGCTCATCATCCTCCTCAACCTACTCATCTCCTTCATCTGGAAACTCTCTAATCTCTAAAATCTTAATGATACTTTTGCTCTTGTTGTACATACATCTGCATAACTAATATATCCATTTATTTTAAATGCGAGCTGAAGAAATAGAGAAGGGAAAAGAGCCGCACACAAAACAAGTTGATCGGGAGGAGGAAGGACAATGATTGTAGAGAGAAAAAAGCGGAATAATATAACCTCCTCCATATTATCACATGTACAGGGATTTCTCAAGATGCATAAATGTGATAAAAGGAGTAGCAATAAGAATAATAATTATGGAGCACTTTAAACCCAAGGAGGAAGCTGTATCCAGTCTTTGATGACGTTTTATGACATGAACGATGAAGGTTAGGGAGGATGAGACTTTAAGACAGCTGCGAAAGAAAAAGTAGTGCAATCATTGGAAATATTGGATGAAAGTTGTTATTTCGCTATTGTAACACTACTCAATATACTCTGGATGCAAAATCTTTCATTTATAACATTCAGTCCAGTGTTGTTCAAGTGGTTCTGATTACTATCATCTACTCCTGCTCATGAAGTAGCAAAAGAGAGAGGAGAACCATTATTATAATCATCATTGACGTCCCAGCCTCATTTAAATATTCCTCTTTCTGCTCCGCTGCTTCTCCGCCATTGTTAAAACTCGTTACTTTGAAAGTCGGAGCAGGGAGAAGAAGGAGGAAAAAAATTATATGACAAATCGTTTTTCATCATCCATGTCATTATCCTCCTCCCTAGTTCCTCTTCGGACGAGCTGATGACAACTTGTCCAATAAAAGTGATTGTGGAATCGGAGAGAGAAATAGTATTAGGTGGAATAGAAATCATAAAAAAGAGTATTTACACTATTCTATTATTGTAGCACTTTCCTCTCTCTCTCACTCTCTCTGGATGGTAGTAAAAGGTAGATGCAGTTTTTTTCAATTGTTCCTTCTTCATTTAAATAAACAATTTAAATATTGAAATTGCTCTTATTTCGCACTGCTCAAAAAGTCATTTAGTCAGAGAGAGAAATGTATGCGCATAAAAGACCAAGCAGGGTAATAAGGGAGGATAATTGGCAATTACAAAGTTACGTACATGTAAAAACCTTGCTCACTTGAATTTCTCCGTCTTAATAGCTACTTTCGGTGGGATCGATAATGATGATGGAAATTTCAAGTTGCTCTTCCTATCTCACTCTCATCATCGTCAACTTTGCTGATGATGATTGTTATGACGGCGAACTAAGAGTGGAAAAAAATGCCGTGGCAACTCCCCAGGGGATTATGTCCATATTTTTCCCCTTCGTCATTTCATATTGCGATGAGAGTTTGGCAGTAGCTGAAAAAAGTCAGAGTCGGAGTGAGTGAACTGCACGCAAGAAAGTAGCTCTTTCCATGATGGGAATTGACTTGGTCCTTTCATTTTTGTACTTTGTCAGTGATAAATTGTAGCTTCGTTAATAGCCGGAGTTATAGAAGAGAGGGAAAGCTTCTTCCCTTGTCAATGCGTCCATGTCAGTCTATAAAAATGCACTTTTTCCCTTGTCAAAACATATTAATTATCCCTCAGCTTTCCATTCCAAATGGTAAATGTGCAATTAAAATGGAAGTGGCGGTGGAGCTCTGCTCTCTAGTGTTTAATTGTTTGACAGGGATAAATTGACATGACATATTGGCTATTGCGTATTTCTCCTTCAGGTGAAGACATATAGCTTGGTGTTTTTATACCTTGTAATAATTAGTTGGATGGTTGTTTCGCCGTTAATCATACATGGAATGATCATCTCCTCTTGATTTCCTCCAATGTTAGGGACAAATTGTGGGTTTTACGTCACAGTGATAATGTCCCACTATAAAATGTGCTTGTTAACTTCTCCTCTTCTTTTAAACAATCTCCATAAAAATCATGCCATTTCATCCTCTGGTCATTGACGAGAGAGAGTAGAAGACTGATGAGAAAAAGTGAGATGAGATATATTGTGAAAGAGAAAAGTAATAAAAGATGGAATGGAGTTGAGAGTGATGAGAGAAGCGTTAAAGGGTTGGCCAACTAGTCTTCCTTCAGTTCATTTCTTCTTGTTAAGTCGCACTCGTTGTAAGTAAAAGTAAGTAGCTATCATCCTCTGATAAAGATGATAATGCTCCTTGTCCATGAGCGTGGAATGTAAGTGGCTGGTCGTACACTGAGTGGGTAAAAGTACCTAGAAGCCAAGCCAGAGAGAACTATTACTTGGCACTTTGTTTTTATTACTTCTTATTTCTTCCTTTCTCTTCCTACAATATTGCAAAGGAGTGATCAAAAGTTGTGATGTTCACGGGAGGAGTCTCACTCTCCCTCATAATATTTTTTCTCCGATTAGTTTCTACTTGACTCTGACTCTATTTTCTCGAAAAAGTTGGAGTGAAAAGGGCAGTGGAGAGAGCGTGATATGGCTTGTCATTATCAAAATCATCCTTGCCATCATGAGCAGAGAGGAGGGAGAGAGAGAAAGAGGAGAAAAGTTTGATGAGTATTTGAGGAACTAGTCGGACTTATTGCCGTCTCATCATACAAAAGAAATAATGGCAGAGTGGTAGTTAGAGTGGGCCCATTTCTTATTTTCTTTTTTCCTCCCAGCCCTCGAGCAAAAATAACAACTTCTTTTCGTGGAGAATGGAAAGGAAAACGATGAAAGTTACTTCATTCCACACTTGAGTCTGAGAGAAGAGCGCAATATCTTGGCTTGTCTAGTGGGAAAGTTAGACTGGATGCTAGACCATCATCATAATACGTGGCTATCTCCACAGTTCCTTGTGAGTGACAGGAAAAAGGGCAATTTTGAGGAGAAGAGAACACCTTTGATGTTCCCTTTACTTCTCCCCTTATACCCTGTGGACATAAGCGAAAGAGAAAGGGTGCAGGTCTTTTCCTTTAATTTTAAATTCTTCATTTTCAACTCTCTTTCTTCTTCCTCGAAAGCTCAGCGGAAGTTTGCTGGAGAAAAGGTAGGAAGCCAAGGGAAAAGTTTGAACGAGTATGGATGGATTTAATGGTGAAAAGTATGTTCATCTTCACTTTCATTGCTCGCCCTTCCCCACTCCCATCACCAACACTTTATTGCTTGCTCCTGTGTGAAAACTGTTGAAGGAAACCGCAGGATGCAGAGCAGTTTCCAGACTTTCATTAGAAGCCTATATGTCCTCCATCAGTTCAGTCTAACCAGCAATCGACATTCACTCAACCAATAAACGGAAATTGAAGGCTTCGAGCAATCCTACTGTCTAAGCGTAAACTTTTTACCCAACATGTTTTTTTACTTTTTTTAAGAAAAAAACTTTTTGAAAGGGGAAGCTCTCTCTCCGAAAAAGAAAGCCAATAAAACCAATAACATTCCAAGCATGGTTATGAGATGATGATGATGACCGATGGTCGGTCAGATCCTTTTCCCTTTAATACCTGCGATACCCTAAGAATGATAAAAATACCCGGAGTTTTCTCTCTCTCTCTCTGGAAACGTTTGACTTGTCCCTCATCTTGATATTGGATAAAAGCCTTCTTCCCAGGCGGTCACTTCTCCCCCTTTTATTCATAGGGATTTTCCCGGTGATTCACGCGAGTGGGATCAGCCAGCCTCAAATTTGTATAAATTGGAATGATGATGACATTGAAAAATTCGAGATAAACTCGAACCTTCAAATTTTCTCTGTATGGAATCATCATTTCCCTCAGCCATTTCGTGGACACACCCACTCCCCAACATAAAACAATGTGGGATCCTCTCTCTCCCATTTTATTATAAAGGAAAAAAATTATTTTCCCATTCGTAACTCAGCTAAAAGAGAGTAAGCTAATTCGACAATAATAAATGCTAAATAGGGATGTGCAGTAGAGAAGTAGAATTTTAGGAATATCTTGAAAGAAATCCCTTTCTCCTCATGAGCAAGACAAGGTCCATACCCCAAAGCAGTATTTCATTGGTATATAATAGGTGGTAAAGTTTAGGTAGGATGGCTGGAGTCGAGTAATGTTTTTTATTCACTACTCAGTATTCAAGAGCGTTGACGCTGTTGTTCCTTTTTTCCTCCTCCTTGCTCGTTAATCAAAACCGAAATCGATTTATGTTGTAACTACATAAATTTTCCACAAAGTGGATGGACTCAGCCCAGCCAGTCCGAAAGTCCAGTCTAGGAGAGGAAACGGCATGAGAAATGAAGTTGGAAGTTGGAAGAGACGCAGTAAAGTTGAAACGTCGATTTCCACACTACTGGTTATTATTCCTCTTGTTAGCTTTCCTCTACAACTCTGTGGCTGAGTTCCACGGAGAAAAAAGGGAAAACTTGACTAGAACCAGAGTAACCATTATCAAACATTCTCATTTTATCACACTTGAATATCTCCTGCTCACTCACAACAAAAGGAGCAAATTGAAAGAGTAGAGCTACGGCCATTCCCTTCATGACCAACTTCATTCAATTTCTCATTCATTGAAAATATTTTATTCATGTGGGACTGAACTGGAAGGAGAGAGAGAGAAAAACGTTGTTAATTTTTTTAGCACAAAGTTGGAGAAAAAATGTGGCAAAGTTACATTCGCTCTTAATTATTTACCCACCTATTTACATGAGGAGGAGGTTGGGTGGGAAATGTGAAAAGGAATTGCTTTTAATTTCTTGTAGATCCGGCTTTTTTTCACCTATTGATACTTTGTCGATGGGTTGAAAGAAAAAGTCATTTACACTTGGTACGCTTGTTATGCATACTAATTATCCTTAACTGGTCGAGTTTAGCGGGATGGATTGGGATGGATGTGAAAAGATGGCGGATTTTTATTATCATCTTTTTATCACTTCAACTCACACTTTCGAACGGACGTGTTGAAAGCGTTGTCATGTCTCGTTTCTTGCTGCTACTGGCATTAACTCTTGGATAAATACCAGCTTTTACTCTGGATAGAATAGATCATTCATTCATTTTCTAACGTTAGTGGACACCAAAGTCAACGAAATATTCCGAGATTTAAGTAAAAGAATACAAAACTTGGGTGTAGTAAGATTTTGGTCTTTTTGGAAATTTTTATTGCATTTTTAAAGCATGGAATGCATTTTTGATACTCAACTCTTGCTTTTGAGGGTGTATTCAAGTCGTAAATCATCGTTAGAGAAGACAGGAACGACGAAGAAAGACAAGATAGAGGCCGAGGGAAACAACAGCAGTCATATGATTACTTTCGCTGCATTTACTCCGTCTCTGTGTAGGGGAAAGAAGACATCATCCTCATCATCATTGTTGAATAGTAGAAGTTGGCAGGGTTTTCGCTAATGCTTTCCCTTTCTTTACCTCTTTGTGGCTCTTTCAAGTCGCCTTCTTTCACTCCTTTTTCCACATCATCAGGAGAGAAAGAGGAAACTATATATTTTTACGAGAATAGGGAAAGAGAAGAGGAAGTGAGTTAGTGGTAGTGATGGTGGGGTTGTTCGTGGTTTAAAAAAGGAAGAAAAAAATACATATTTATGTATAGCCTCAACTCAAACTCCCATCTTATTTCCTCCTCAACTTCCTCCTTTTATACTTCTCCTCCGTATCATATCAAAACTCATATAATTTATATGAGTAAAGCTTTTTAATGTTTTCTCCTTTTCCCTTTCTCCCTCCACATAGGAAATTACACTTCGTCCTTGGAATCAATCTCTCATTTTTTTCCCCTCAAATGAAAAAGAAATATTCAAAGTCTACTAACAAGAAGTTAGTCATGAAAAAAAGTTTTCTCTCTCGCGTTAGTCATATAAACCATATTATTTTAATCACGTGTAGTTTTATATACGCGCGTGTGTTCTAACATGAAAACTGATAATAAAAAGGGTTTTTGGTGAAGAAGCCCTGCTCTCTTCAAGTTTCTTTTGCGGTTTTACAAGGAAAAAGTTTTTATTTTTCAGGTGAAAAATGAAACAAAGTGGAAGTTTCTGTTTGTTGTTGACTTTTTGGAAAGTCGAAGAAAAAGTTTGAGTGTGGAACATGCCTTCTATACACTTTCATGTTACACGAGCTAGGGAGAGAAAAAAATTACAAGATAAAAAGCTCTGGGAACAGCAAAGAATTTAAGTTAGAAGAAAATTATAAATAAAGCGGAAAAGTATAAGAGGGAATAATGAGGTATAAATATAAGTAAAAGTGGGAGGGAGACAAGGTGAAATCTCATTTCCTCCAAGAAACCATTCCGTGCTATGTACACACAAGAGTTTACCTACCAAGAAGGTGTTTATCTTTTTTATAAAGAAATGAGTAGGTAAAGCTCATGGAGTAGCTTAATGCAGAGCTTTTACTTTCTTTGCACACAGAAAGCAATGCAGATTTTTCTGAACGGTAATAAATAGGAAAGAGCCGATGCGAAACCAACTTGTTAGAGATAAGCTGGGGGGAAAGCAAAAGTCTGTGAAAATAGTTAAGAAAAAAAATCGCTTGACTGGGTGGTTTTCGCTTGAGTTTCTTTTCGGTTTACGTTTCGCCCTTCTTACTTCTTCTTCCTTGAATGATCACTACAAGAAGAAAGAGTATAACTGCAACAACAGAAAAAGCTATGGCGTTTCTCCCTTGTTGTGATTTATGCACAACTGCAAGACTTTAAGAAAAAGAGAGATGGGATTGAGCAGAGTGTTGTCTGCACGCATAGTACACATGGCACGAGTCAAACAGTTGCATATTTCAAGGAGGGACTCTTATCAGGATATTTTAAATGGAGCGTAGTATACCGTTTTTTTCCTACCGAAAGGGGAAGGCAAGGGAGGAGAGGAATGTCAAGGCAGTCAGCTTTTTTCTTTACTCCGTTTATCCTCCACATCTAAATATATGTGGAGGATCCCTTTACATCTCTGCTACGCACAATTTATCGGTTCGGTCCATTTGCAATGGCAAGTAAGCCCCTCTCTTCAGATGAAGCAGATAGCAAAGCTTTTTCTGCTTTTTTCTCAAAGTCAATGAAATTGGAGCTGTGTCAGAGGAGAAAAGAAAGGAATTTCATATAAAAACTTTACATTTTGTACGTGGGAGTAGAATCTTGTGTAATATGATATTCCAGTTATTTAACATGTCCCATTCCACTTATCCAATTAACCCACTCTAATTACGGAGAAATAAAAAGATAACTGACTCACGCTACACACTTTCCCTCTTCGGTCACGGTCAATGTTCACGACGAGCTTAGGATGATGATAGCAATAGATGGGAAGTGTTATGTCCTTGCTTCTTCCTCACAGAAGCATTCAAAAAAAAGGACTTTTTCCTTCCCAAATAGCCAACAAGATTTAGCCCAATAAATGAGAAACCAGTTGGCCTACGCACATTAAGAAGGGACTACAATTGGATGATCGTAGTCATCACCATGACGATATTGTCCTGCTGTTATGATACAACAACTGGCAATTATAATAAGAGGAAAAGGAGCGAGAAAGCTACCACATTGACGAGACATAAAAGTGAAGAGCTTACGCAGTCCTCGCTTCCTCAAGCTATTCCCCTGGTTTAATCACTTTTTCATTTGGTTAGTTGCACACCAAGAGGAAACTAGAATAGCTAGGGAAAGTTGTCATGTTCTAAAGGACTACTTGAGAGGGAAAAGCTGGTGGTGGGAATAACTATCGTGCATTGATGATACAGCTTATCATTAAATTGGAAGAGGAATGTCCACCTTGATTCATTTTTTGGTGGGGATAAGGACACGAGCAAATATGATGGTACATTTGTGTTTGTGCCTGTCGCAATAATCGTAATATGTAATGCTAAAAAGAGTGTAATTCTCTTCATCATGATCACCACCATTATCAGTAAGAGGAGGAGGATTACATGAGGATGACACTACATATTTGCTACTCAACACAAGCTGGACATAAACTGTAGCTATTTTTTCGTGGATTGCTCTAGCTATTTTGTGGGGGCTTGTAACAAGGCTCACTACACGAGACAACATTGCCACCATCATCATCCACCATAAAATTTGGTGTGAAAATTCCGTCCTTTCCTCAGATTGTGGAAGGAAGAGAAAGCCGGATTTCCTGAGTGCTGTCTTCTTCCCTTGTTGGCCTATTTGTTGTTATTGTTGTGTGATACTTTACCAGCTTACTTACTTAAATTGACTTTCATTTCCCTAATGGAATGGCTACAAATAAGCGTTTCTTTAACGTATTCCCTCCCACAATTTCGAGCACAGCTCATCTCCAAGTTCAAATGCAGTGTGTAAAATGGGATATCTGGAATCAGCCACATTTTTTTTCGAAGGGGGCTTAAAGAGATTCCGATTGGGAACGAGTTTGAATGCAACTCTTTAAAGAAAATTTGAATTAGTCTTGAAACTCATCCTTAATGGCTCAGATATGATATCCTAGTTTACATTATTACGGTAGTATACAAATTTTTTCCATCTTTTTATCTGAAAACGACTTCCTAAAAAATGAGCAGTCATCTCCCGATTTGGTCAAAGTGGCCATGTATGGGTAGTGGAACATGGGGATGATATGATCATGACTATCATTACGTCATGTTATTGTTACCCATGTTGTACATCATGTGAAAGAGGCTTCTTCCCTTTTTGGCTTCCTCCAAACTTCCACCAGCCAACTAGGAGTAAAAGCTAGTGAGAGAGAAAAATTGGTTATTTGTTCCCCATTACATGGTTACCTAAAGATGTCTACTTTTTACACTCTCTGCCCATCACATATCCATTCATGGTGTGAGCTAATATGTGCTAACGGAGTTGTGTCATGACGCCATCAAGGAAAAAAGTTGGCAGTCTCCCTTTACAACTTTTCACTGACGCGCACACACGATTTCAGAGATTTTTTTAGTCAAAAAAAGTACAAAGTAGTTGCCGTTGCCGCACTAAAAACTAGTAGAGCCCCGGCTCCTGGTGACCGTACCGTGTACAATATGCACTCCCCGAAAGGACTTGCGGGATGCATACATTGCATGGGTAAAAGTAATTCAAAGTCAGCAGTAGGTCCCAATTATCCCTCCTCGGAACGGGTCGTAAACGCCAGGGAAACCAGATTCACCAAAACTCATTCCATTTCCTTTTCTCTCTCTCTTCTTAAAAAAACTTTGCCATCATCTAAAAGTCTTGTACAAACCACTATTACTATTATCATCGTCACTGCTACCATTTCTCTAAAAAAATTGCATGTTTTACATCAAGCCCTGAAACATACAACGAACCATTTTAAGTGAATTGATCGGATTTAGATATACACTATATTCCATATATGCTCCGGACATGACATCATCAACTCCATAATGATGATGGCGACTGTCGTATCACCAACCATGTTTGTACAAATTCGACTACTATTTAAGTAGTAACCTGGAGTGGAGCAACTTTTACTTTCAGCCCTTTCTCGCGATGATGGTGGTCGCGATTTTTATTTCTTTTACACCAGGTAGGAATATAAAAAAACGCGTAGTTTCTCTAATGATATTCTTTGCGACTTCCCCTCCATTTCCTATTTCCCGTTCTAGCCATTATACAATATTAGGATTGAAGCTTGAGCCTAAAAGGGGGACCACTGACTGGAGCAATAATGTTTGTAATATGTAATAGTATTTTCATGTGAGAGCTACATCATCATCCATAGATCAAATATTATGCACATATATTAGTTTAAATGGATTTTTACTTTCCATTTATTTCCACCTCGCCACATGGAAACTTTTCCTCCCCCTAGTTGGATAAAAAAAGTTTAGCACACGACCACACTCCAGGTGACATTCTCACTTTGTCCAAAGTACAAATTTTCATGAATGAAGTTACAAAAAGCTAGCAATAATTTTTCCCTGCGTAAGACCGAGACTGGGAGAGAAACGCTGTTGACAATGTGCACGTCCCCTTTCACCACATTTAAATGAGCCAAATGGACTTAACGATTTAGGGAAGGGGAAATGTGGAGGAGGGTTTTTGCACTTCTTACAACTATTGTTTAGCTCATAACGGATAATAGAAATGCTATTGTTTGATTTCAATACTTACATTACAATAAATATAACGATACATTTGGAAATTTCTCATTACAATTCACCCCGTCTTTATATAAAAGGAAAAACTATATAAAGCTATACATCTTTGCAATCTCGAAATGATAATGAATCGATATTTATTTTGGAATAAGCAAATATTAATTAGATATTAGACATCCGGGATCAATCTGAGGTAGAATTTACCTGAAATGAAAACACAGAATTTACAATTTGGTTAAACTATTAGAATCAACATTAGAAACTACGTAACTCTAGTCTAAAAGCGTTTCCATTTGTGCCCTTCCATTCCCACATTTTACGCAGACTAAAAAAAACCTAAAGATTTTCTCTTTGTCCACTTCGTCCACTTTCTCTCTATACAACTGGAGAAACATTGTTGGTTTTACTTTCTGGGAAAGTATGATAAAAGTAATTGCCGGAACTAGTGAAATAAACTTGGTCCCAAACAAGTCTACCCAACATCATCACCTACAGAAATGGGTGTAGTTTTTTCTTGTTTTACGGCAATACCCTTTCAAAAGAACCTATTCATATAAGTGCTCGAAGACCTTTGCAAATCCTAAGTTAAATGACTCGCCATTTCTAAAGAGAGAGAGTTGGATATATAGTTGTAGGCAGCTTGTCACTATTATTATTACCTCATTCTTGTGTCAACTTTTCGTTTCCTATGTGCCTCCATTTTTCCCCTCCAAGTAAAAACCTTATCTACAACCATACTTTCCAGTAGTGGACGGGAAAGCAAGAAATAAAAGTTAAATGAAAGTAATTTCTTATCTCAAGCTAGGATCAAACCCACTAGAAGGAAATCTTATTTTACAGTCTCGTTTACTCTACAGTCATGCCAAATAACAATTTCAACAGAGAAAAAAATCATCCACTTTCCCCTATTACAAAGTACTATAAATTAAACTCGTATTGCACTACAATCTTTCTAATGAGGGAGAGAATAATGAGAAAAAAATTATTTCGAATAGCAAAATTCTCATTCTAAATGATTAAGTGAATTTTACAAACTCTAAACATGTCCAATCGATCCCTATTGAAATCCAAGAGGGACATTTCTTCTGCGAGTCTGT
>JAHZMU010001568.1:0-11537 GCA_027743725.1 Rambutsinella grinnellia
CTGTTCATATAAACCTCTGAAAAATTATACCAGTAATCAACATCAACTTTCTCAAACCAGTATTGATGAAATTTTGGCTCGAGTTCCAAATTCCATCGGGTAGTCCAATTTAATTCTTTGGTTGAAGTGTCCATTTTAGGCAGACAGAGACAGAGAAATGTTTCAAAACTGTTAAGCGAATCAAGTGCAAAATGCAAGTGAAAGAATTCTAAAGAATTTTGCCCCGTCTAAGATTTTGAGACGGATGCCTGGCAGATATCTCATTAGCTTAATTTTCAAATCTGGAAACGTCATGTTTTTTCACTTAGGTTCATTATACATTACATGTGTGACACATGATGTCATTAGAAAGAGACTTTTTCAAAGTTTTTATTAAAAAAGTTATATTCTAAATTAGAGTTTCTCACGAAAAGTTGCATAGCATTAATAATTTACTTGATTATGCAGGTACAAATTGGCCATTTCTGCCACTGATTTTTATACATGCTTATGAAGATTTACAACCTCTTGGGAGATGGTACTTCTATGCCATGAATTCTAAGAAAAGTACTTCGGGTTTTCGATAAATACTTCCAACTTACAATGTCTTATATCAGATAAAGTTAATTTCTGCTGGGAACGCGTGACGTACAGTGTGCGCGGATAAATGCATATAATTAGACGCTTCATAGGATTGATCCGTGAGAAAAGAGCAATTTGTCTCTGCATTTCTCACAAATCCCTTGACCTTCGAAACGTTTTCCCTCATTCATGCGAAAGTCGTTCAATATTTTGGTTGATGGGGTGCTTAACAAGTTCATCCCTGAATAAAAATTTCAACATGTTAAAATTAAATATTTGTAATGTCTTCCACCACCAGCATAATATTTCCTCCGAATCGTAGGCTACGATGATGCCTTAGTTAATCAGTCCTCGTTGTGAAATGCACTCAGACATACAAGTCATTAATAATCAGACACGGTAGCAATTACAACGTCGCTTTCTTGCTCGTGATGAAATGCTTTAAATTTGGATACAATGAAATTTTTCTGCTTTCACCCTTTGTGGATGGGGAGTTGGTGTAGATTGTAAATTGTAATGTAAACTGACAGAAGTGCTTTTCTGTTACATACCTACAAGTTAGTTGTACTAATATTATACAACTTTCAAGAAGAATGCAGCACATGTGCTTGCACATATTCCTCTTCATGTGTTTTCCATTTTTCTGGTTTTTTCTTCACAGATTTCCTTCATTCAATATGTACATTGATAGAATAAGATTTTGAGTAATTTTTTTTTAATTATTGTGCTTCAAAAAATCTTTTAGCGATAACAAGGAGGAGCTACTAAGTATTTAGTAATGGATATTAAATTAGAGCCACTGGAATTGGAGGAACTTATTTTAGAGGAGAGCTATCCGGTAGCTGTAGAAAAGAAGCCCTTGATTAAAAATGAAATCGAAGAAATAATTGAGTTAAGGGCTTTAAGTGATCCTAACTCAGTTGCAGATGCAAAGTCGGTGACACAGCTCCCAACACAAATATCAAGTGATGGCACTGATGAAGAAAGTAATGGACTTGTTGTTAATTATAGGTTTGTTCAAAAGCGAATAATGTAGTTCTTATTTCATTGTATTGTCATTAATTTATTTTATTTATAGAAAGCAACAGCATCCACTTATTCCCTACAACCGCAAACAACATAGACCTAGTATTTGTACAATTTGTAATACTGGATTTCCAAGCCAGCAACTACTTCAGGATCATTTATCCCAAGCTCACAGTGGTAAATACTAATTTAATTTGATAGATTGGTTCATAATTTCTCACTTTCAAATTCTAAATTTCAGACATACTCCCCTTCCCGTGCGAACACTGTGGAAAGTGCTTTGGAACAACCGGTCAACTCATCACACACGAAACAATCCACGACCCCAATCGATTTAAAGGAGAGCCAAAATTTGCTTGTGACATTTGCGATAAAAAATACCATTTAAAAGTAAGCTTGAAAACTCACCGTAGAAAACATTTGGGTTTCAAAAGCCCAAAGGCAAATCCAACTGTGAGACAACATCACGCCAAGGGTGTTCGGAATGAACGACCTGTCAAGAAAGAAAAGGTGATATTCAGTTGTCCTCATTGTGACTTAAAGTTTGGCCAGCAGTTGCGATCTCCGGAAACATTTGCGGGTTCACACTCGTAAGCTAAATTGACTAATAAAATTTTAGCGTTATAAATATTTATATGTAAATATTTGTCTAGAGGAACGACCCTACGCCTGTGAAATTTGTGGGCAAACCTTCTCCCATCATGGTTCTCGACATAATCACATGCAAAACCGACACTTTAACCCAACAGACAAACCCCGTCCTTTTGTACCACGTTTCATGTATAAACAATCATGGGCTTGCGAACATTGCGAGAAAGTCTTTAAAACGCCTTCTCGGCTCCAAAGACATAAACGTGTCCATACTGGAGAGAAGTCGGCAGAGTGTTCCATATGTGGCCAGAAATTTACCGATACCCAAGGGCTCCGGAGACATTCGAAAGTTCACAAAATTCCAAATGAATTCGACTTATTTAAATGCTTGGTCTGTGGGAAACAATTCAAACAATTTTCTACTCTAAATAGCCATCGGTTATCAACTCATTGTCATTTGAAAATTGAGATGGAAAAATTGAAGCCCTATGGTTGTGGAATATGTGGAAAGCCACACTACACGAAGGGACAAGCAATGGTTTGTGCCATATTGGGACACGATCCAACATCCTTGGTTGCTAGAATGTTTAAAATTAAATGTGAAAAATGTCCTCCCGAACGCCTTGGATATCATAGCGCCACAGCCCTACAAGAGCACTGGCGGATAGAACATTCTGACATCCCATTTCCAGTTAAGTTTCGAGCTGCTGCTGGATTTTATGGAAAGACTTTAAATGAGAAATTACCATACGTAACCATAAATAAAGAGAAGGCAGCTTATATTAAAGAAAATGGACCTCCTCCAGGGAAATACGGACTTCCTTTGTATTCCGAATTTGACCTTCTCCCGATTGACGAGCAAAGGAAATCTCCGAGAATACGGCCCAAGAGATACACAGGTCCATTCACGTGCGAAATATGTAGGACAGTGATTCGCAGGCGTCCTGATTTTCGTAGACATAAGAAAGCTCATGAAAATGGTATTTTAGTAAATAATATTTGAGTCATATAAAATGAAATAATTTCTACTAATTACAAATTTCCTTCCCAATTTTCCAGAATCCAAGCCTTTTCACAACTGTCCGGTATGTAGTCGACGCTTTCTTAAAGAAAAATCGTTGATCCTTCACCAAGCAAGACATAAAGTAACAAAGACTACTCAGGTCAAAAAACGGTTGCCTCGGGATAAAAGATCATCAGTTATTGCCGCATCAGTTAATACAAATGATAAAAATGCAATAAAGCGATTATTAGGTAAAAGAACCTTGCAATTAAAAATTCCAAGACTGGATGTCTGTCGCGTTAAACGTGAAACCGAATAAAACTATTGTAATGCTTAATAAACCAAATATTTTTTTACAAATTTGTAATTACAGCATTCATAATTTATTCTAGACAATTAAACTGATGATGGAACAGATTGCATTGCAATTATAGCGTGCGTTAGAAATTGGATGTATTGCTGAAAACATTTAAAATAGCATTCAGGGCATATTTGAGACGCTGTCAATTAATTACTATGCCGCTTTTGTCGAAATGAAATGGCTCTGGATAAAATGAAATTTTTCTGCTTTCACCCTTGCAACATTGTGGTTGTTGAAATCAAGATATTTAGATCATTCCCTGGTAGGAAAAGCTGCAAGAAAAAAGTGAACCCCATCATTGATCAAGTTCAATGATCCTGCGCTAGATGGCTGTACTGCGCTTTCCGCTTTCATTCCAGGTACATAGCCGTATGAAATGCTTATTTTGATTATAAATTTAGTTATTTATTTACAATTTAAATCATACTACACAACCACGATACACTTAGAATTAACATATACATTGAAGGTTAGAAATAAAAGCTTTATGTTAATTTGGCTTCTTTCATCTTGCTTTTTCTTTTGGTTCCAGCAGAAACCAAATCTCGGTTGTGCTTCCTTTTATAAAAATACATACGAACCGTAATGTAGAATAGAATTATTCTAACTGAAAGAGCTTCACAGTGTAACGCACAACCCAACCCACCTACCGGTAAAGCAGGTAATTGCTCAATTATGTTCATTACAAAATTTTCATTCGAGATATCCAAAACAAGTTGTGAAGTAAGCACCGGTTCAATACAATCTTTTATAAGATTATAAAGGCAATCACTGGGGTAAGTCAAACCACCTAAATCTTTCAAAGCAGTGAGAGCCTTTTCAGGCAACTGAGAATTTTTATTGACTAGGGAATCTTTACAATCTTTACAATTTGTAAAGCCTAATCCCTTTTTGGCTATATAACCACATAAATGAAATATGGCACACTTATTTTCATACAAATCAGCCTCGTTTGAAACAATACATGACGCAGTAAAATCGGACGTGGCTAGTTTTTCCAGAACCTTGTCTTCAAGTTCCATCTGCATATTCTTGTTGTCATTCTTTGCGTCCTTAGCTAAATCCCGTAAATTTTGAACAAATGGATTCACTGCCAATCCCGTATCCTCATTAACACGTATGTTTCCATTTAATTCTTTAAAGATGGGCTGGAAAATACTCAAAATTCGAAAAAGATGAGTAAATGAGATGATGCTAGGATGCGAATCGTCTCCACCAAATGACCAAATCAATCCAAAAAATCTCTACAAAAACACCAAAGTAAGTTTTAAGCAAAATTTAATTACGATAATAATACCAAATATTTTTACGTACCTCTAGACAGTCTTGATTAAACTTTGCAGTTAGCACGTATTTGAATCCCAACTCTCCGCACAAATACTTTGTTAAATTAATAGCTGACTGCACTGTAACTCTCAAGGATTCTAATGTAACGGAAGTTGCAAAGCTATGCTCATCTGAACAAAGGGAAGACAAAAACTCTTCCAATTTCTATAAATTAAACAAAAGTTAAAATTGAAAATTAAAAGATTTAAATTTATTCATATAAAAATAACCTGAAGCTTAGCAGATCCACTTCGAATTCCTTCCTTTTCATGACGAGCATTTAAGATATCAAATATATCATTCAATAATCTCGTAAATTCTTCCGTTTTCTCTGAGTACTTAAATTCGTTCTTCTGAAGTATTTCGCGACAGAATTGCAGGCCATCGGCAACAGAATTGCTGAATATCTATTATAGCAAAGTAATTCACGAAAATAGTTAGTCTTTTTAAACCTCAAAATAAATTAATAAATTAACCTCACCTGAGTAGCATACGAAACGACCATTTTCTGAAATGGGCCGGGATATAAGTGATTCCGAGTTAATTTGTGAACAATCCTTATTTCCTTCTCCTTGTCAAAATCATAGAGTGCACGATAAAATCCCCAGTTGATTAGGCCACCCTTAAACTTTTCAATATTGCCAAATTATTACATAAAACATATTAGATAAACCAGTTATATAAGTAATTTAAATTTTATTACCTTTCCAACTTCGTGCTTCTGAAGATGGTTTCTTATGCACTTCATTATGTGTGGCATATCACCAAGGAAATGAATAACACGCTTGCTGTCAAATGGATTAGCAATCTACAAATAGAAGACGATTTTTTACAGTTTAGATTCTATAAATTTACGGCTGATGAAGTCTCCCCAAAAACAACAATTGCTAAAACTTATGAAGAAAGGTTTTTCTTCATAACGCGAACAAATCGAAAAAAATGCGTGTTTTTTAGGAATGCTTAATAAAATATATTAAAATAAGTACATAGGATTTTAGCGAGTTTGCCTTCCCAGATATTCCTAGAATTTTCCATAAGCTTTTATTAGTGGTAGCGCCATCACAAACAATTCCGGCTACTTCGCATTCCGCTTGCTCAAGTCTGAGTATTGCCGCACAAATGATTTTGGCTAAAATGTGTCCTGGTGCTGCATTGTGGCTAGCAAAGGCTGCGATTGGCTGAATCTAAAATATAAGCAACGCATATTTATTAGCAAGCATATTTCTCATATTTTTAATATCCTATCTACAATTTTCACATACCGTGTTTGAATTTAAATTCCGACACATGAGCACCAATGCATGATCTGCCTTTAAATTTTTAGATTTAGTTTGATTTTTGTAATCCGACGTGTATTCCCCGTAATCAATAAATCCATTGAATCGAGCAGATATCTTGTCATACTCAATTGACTCCCTCACTTTAATTTCATCAAACGACAAAATAAATTGCCTATCGCGTCTCTCCTTGTCCTTGTTCTGCTTTTGTAGTTCGCGGAAGACAAAATCCGAAAATCCAAACTGGCACGGAATTCCTCGTAGCAATTTGCTTAAATACTTGGGATGGGGAAGAGCCAATATTTTATTATTTCGGAGAAAGCGGTACGTTTTTGGGCTGGTTATTTTGATTAACAGACATTGCAGTAACCAGTCAGAGGCATACCTACAATAAACAAATTGTTTTATAAGATTCATCAGAACACATTTTATACCACAACTAATTGCCAGGCGACTACTTTGCCCGCCCTAACCTTTCTCTAACAATGAATGAAAAAGTTGTCAAAACTTCCAAAGATGATACTTCACTTGAAGAATTATCAAAAAACATTTTTAGCTATTGGGGGCTGTAAAACCTGCAGTGAAAGTTGAAATTTGCTAATTATTAGGTTAATCATTGCCTAACTGCGTTAACTAATTTTTACGGTTTTGACATAACAGTCTAGTATTCCGTTTTGATTAGAAAAATTATTCCAGCCATAATCGATCTATTTCCTCCACCATTACACACGGACAAGTGAAGTCAATTATTCAAAATAATTTTAGCAATTTTAGAATTGCAAATAGTAAATTTGGAATCCCATCTATTTGGCATTACCCTTGGAAAATATGGAATAATAATGATTTAAAAAAACTGATTACTTCAGCGGCGGCTCCAAAACTACATGTTTTTGTAATGGGCAAATACAAGACACACAAGAAATTGACAGCTTCATTCTAAAATTATTAAGTAATGTAAGACATGGATTGGAATCAGAATTAAGTTGGGGTACAACTCAATTCATATTGGCGCAATTAAGCAAAGATAACGTTGAGCAATATCTTACCACCCAATCGTTACAAATAACCGGGAGCGTTTCAAATGTAAAGCTAAACTTTGATCAAATGCAAGCAAGAACAAGCTTTGCCAAAATATTTGAAGCAAGAGCAACAGAAACCTATTGGGATATTAACCACTTCGCTACATATTCCATAGCAACGGAACTATTGAAGTGCAAAAGGCTAATTGATAACAATCCTAATCGCCAGTGTCTAAAAAGCAGACTTAAAAATACAAACCAAAAGCTTATCGAAGCTTTAGTTCACTCTTGGGCAATAATTTTCCACAATTTTACTTTCATAATTGGCTACAATCAGCTTTGCAACTCTGAAGGAAAAAGATTTGAACAGGACAAAATGTATGAAAATTATTATACAAAATTTGTTATAAAATCGGGCGAGCGAGGTTGCAACCTACATTACCCTTTAACATTTGAGGACAAGCTGAATTCATATAAATTTGCGAGTTGCGTAATAAAAGGGAAAATGTCAATAACATTTTCGGAACTAATTAACGTCTTCGATGGGGCAATTTGGAAATTATTTATTCTTTCAGTGCTGCTCATTGCAAAAGTTTGGATTTTTATTTTGAATTGTTATGAAAAGAATTATGGAGTTGGGTTTTCGGACAAAATTTTCAAGTTGCTCATGTTATATTTGAGAACGGTGGTATTCCACTTTCAAATTTCAAATCGTTTTCAATTAAGATATTGATTGGACTTTTTCTCTTGCCAATATTGGTAATCAGTAACGCTTATAGAAATGATAATGTTTACAGAATGGTTCTACCGTTGAAGCCTTTGAGATATGAATCAATTCGGGAGATGATATCTGATAACATTTCTATTCATAGCAGAACTGACATGGTCGTTATAAATAAAGGAGTAGACTATTACAATGAAACGGCTTGGAATTCATATAACCTTAGTGAAACAATTACAAATGTTCAAAATAAGCTATCTCCTTTCGTTTCAGTCTATTCCGCCTTTTCTAAAATTGAAACAAACCCTCTTACTTACTATAAAGGAAGCGGTGAAACAGAATTGGACAAATCAGTCATAGAAAATTTCTGGCTATTTAAGCCTGGAAAAATATTGAAGGGGGTTCTACCAATTTTTAATTCAAATCAAACAGGTTATAGAGCAGATATTATGATTAGGCTAATGAATCAAGTAAGAGAAGCCTATCTGCAGCTTGAGCTTAAAAAAATGGCAGAATCTCTCAAATCTTGTAATTCAAACTTGTTTATTCTGCCAAGTGTGATAGCTACGCAGCTTTAATTAAATTTGCCGAAAGATGTTTATTTAGGGAAAGAAGAATATTTAAAGCTATCTTTTAATTTTAGGTTTGAAGGTTTAATTCCACCTTTACTAATAAAGAGGTTAGGAAAGTATAAAGAATCGGGAATGTTGGAGATGTGGATTGAGAGTGCCGCAGTGGCGAACAGAAATTTGGGTTTTGAATCGCATAAAAATGCCAAAGCAGAGCCAAAGTCGGCTTCGATGAATGGAAATATTTTGCTAATTTTGAGATGTACCTGAGTAAATTGGTAGCTAAAAAGCTTCACATTTATGCTAAGCCTGTCCTTTAATATTTTTCTATAATCGTTCCCTACTTACTTTATTCTTTCACAAAAAGTTGCGTCCACTCTAATTACAATCAATTTCCTCCGCATTATTAGCCGTGCTAGGTTTATTATAAAAGTATGTCGAGAATATTGCATTACATATTTACCTTTTTCCCATCTTTGACTTAGCTTTCGCTGCTCTCAGTGAAGCCATAATGGCCGATTTCATGGCAGGGTCAAGATTACCTTCCTTTTCAATAACGTCAGACAATGTTTTCTCTTTCAGCTTCATAATATTATGGCGAAGAGATTTAAGAGTCTCTTTTAAATTCACTATTCGTTTGGACATCCGTCTAACTTTTCTCTTTAGCACTGAAGTTTTAATGAAGGACGTATGTGAAGGAGTAAATTGATTTGATGTAGGTCTAGTTAGTTTAATGGCAATCTTGGCTAGTTCAAGTTTCATGCCCAGACAACTTTCACAAACAGTATTTTCCGTTTCCGTGTGACATTGACTTGAAATCCACGAATCCCCACACCGAAAGCCATTGTCGTAAGTTTTAATTATGTTATAGTTCTTGACTCCATCGCAGATTCGAATTACGTCCACTTTTGACAAAAGAAGCGCAATATCATGTAGAGATTCAATTTTCAGCACCGGTGACTCCTTCTGCTTATCTCGCAAAGACACTAGTGGAATAGTTGAATTCTGAAACTAAAAATATTGTAATTAGGCACATTAGTTTAAGCATTTAAATTAAATCGTATAATTAACATTCACGCATTTGAAATATTTAATGATTACTTTGACTGATTTTTGAGCATTGAATGTCACTACATTATTTGATCCACTGCTTTTCACCAAATTCGCAAATGTTACCGTGTCACCTTCAATGTGAAGGAACCAATTTAAGGGAAGTGTAACCTCTGAAGCATTGGCTTTAATTGTCATAAATGAGAAGCTATTGTCGTCTTCAAGGTTGGTTGGCTCAAAAACAATGTCTTGCTTATGATTAACGTGATTAACGTTGATTGAGGATAATGGAGATCTATCCTTCGGCGGCTTTCTTGATTTCCCATAAGTGGACACAGCCAAGTACTTTGGAATCCCTGCAGTGTGGAATAACGTTGGAACGGCGTCTGGTGTTAAGGTCCAGTTTCTCCTCTTCTCTTCAGCTATCACACAGCCTCCAACTATAACTTGGTTAACCTTCTTAATGAATTTTTCTTCGAAATGAGCTTCACAAACTTGACAAGTTTCAAAATTCCAACTACGATCCTTCCGCTTTGGAATGCTTCTTATCCAATTTTGTTTTGTAGCTTCCGATGCACTGGGATGGATTTTAAAAAGATGTCCCTTCTTTCCATTATTGCAGGTCTTACACCCAAAAATATAACAACCCCCCATTTTATTTAAACGCCCAGCAACTATAATAATTAACTTAACAAGTTTAATAATAACTAAATACTTAAATTTATTCTAAATTCACCGCACATTATCATAAAGCTCGTTTGTTTTGCATGCATCATCTGGTCTGAGGTAGTGGAAAGCTCAGCAGCGCAGCAGTCGTGCGCAGGCTCAACTATGACAAGATTTGTGGTCAAAAAAATGCTTTGAGAAGCATCATGCAATTCCTACCAGGGAATGATCTAAATATCTTGGATACATGCAACATTCAAAGAGAATTCACATGTGCTTGCACGTATTCCTCTTCATGTGAATGCACAGATTTTTTCATTTTACACACAAATAGTATTTTTTCTTTGTATTTAAATAATTTTTTAATTTGTTATTTACAAACCATATTATTTGAAATTGTAATGGATATTAAATTAGACCCATTTTATCTGGAGGAATTTATAATTGAGGAGAGTTGTTCTCTTGAGGTGGAGCAGAAACCTGTGATTAAAAATGAAGCCAAAGAAATAACTGAATTAGGCGTTGTAGAAGACGTTTTTCAGGAGTTTCCAGTACAAACATCATCAGTTGAAAATGACGGAGAAGAAAATGTAGTTGATATGCAGAGGTTTGTTCAAATAGTAAATATAAAATTCAGATTACAGCCTTAATATTTATTATATTGCTATATTTTTATTTAGGAAAGATCCAATTGAAACAGAACCTCAAATCGAACCCATTCCAAAAGAGCGGTCATCTAAGAAACAAAAGATATTTAGCTGCGCTCATTGTGACCTGAAGTTTGAGCAGCGTTTGGGACTCCGAAGACATTTGCAAGTGCATACTCGTAACAGAGGAACGACCTTACAGTTGTGAAATTTGCGAGCAAACTTTCGCCTCCCAGAGCGCCCGGCATAACCACATGAAAAACCGACACTTAAACCCAACAGACAAACCCCGTCCTAGTATACCACGTTTCATGTACAATCAATCTTGGGCTTGCGAACTTTGCGAGAAAGTTTTTACAACTCCTTCAAAGCTTCAAAAACATATGCGGTTCCACACCAAAGAAACGCCCTATGAATGTTCTCTCTGTGGCCAGAAACTTGCGGACTCTCAAGGACTCAGGCTTCATTCCAGAAATCACAAGATTCCAAACGAATTCGAATTATTTAAGTGTTTAATATGTGGAAATAAATACACTAGGTTTTCCGTTCTAAACAGACATAGACGGGATGCTCATCGCAATTTGAAAATTGATATTAAGCAGTTGAGATCGTATGGATGTGGAATATGTGGGAAGCCATACTATACAATAGGTCAAGCAATGGTTTGCTCCATATTGGGGCACGACCCGACTTCTTTGGCTGCAAAAATGTTTAGAATTA
>JAHZMU010001569.1:0-10390 GCA_027743725.1 Rambutsinella grinnellia
TCTACTCTGACTTCTATTATGCACAGGGATAAACGAAGTTACAACTCCGAAAATTGATACGAGACAAACAGTAATTTTCCAAATGTCCATGATTAGCTAGGTGCATATGGAGATGTCTTGAAAGACTTCCAATTGCCTTGTGCTCAAAAGAAGAAAATAAACTTATTACTCATTACGTCACTGATTTATTTAATATTTCTTCTGTTTCTATACGTGACTTAAACTCATTTTGCACTTCAGCCGACGAAGCATTTCTGAATACTTAACCGTATCTAAAAATCCTTTTTTGCAAATGGTGGACACAACATCATATAGCAGGTGCAATGAGTGTGGAACGCTAAGTCCATTTTCAATTAGCTGCTAATTCATAAATAATCTATAGACTTGCATTGCTAGATTCATGGCTTACACATAAAACCATAACTTAATTAATTGTTTTTGACATTCCATCAGAATCATTCTTTAAAGCAAAATGAGCGGGAATTTACTACAACGCAACACATTTCATCACAATGTCTGTTTTTACTTCTGCGGTATAAAACTTGCTATTCATATTTGTAGTAGTTTTACAAATTTTAAAGGTTGCAAACTTGCAACTACTAAAAATTATCTAATTTTTGCATTGATTTGGATTTTGAACTGATCGTTGTAATTGGCACAACGCATAGATTCGAAACCACATTTTGTACGGAAAGCTCTCATTTAATAATTTAGAACACAGATTTTTTCCTGGAACAGTGACAATGGTTCGTGAGTAAAATGGCTTGTATTCCATACGTAAAAGCATTTCCCAGATTTGAAATTTTGATTACAGTTTGTGAATTTCAAATATGTTACGTCCCAACTAACGATCATATGTCATTTCTATAGTTTGTACATTTTAATTTTACATTTTATACATTCTAAAGCAAACACATTAGTAAAATTATTAAAACAATTTGTGTAGAAAGCAATCAGTGGTTATAAGTCAAGAGCTAAAAAGTGACCTATCTATTCACCAGACCTTCTGCAGTCTTAATGTTAGCTAGATATTAGTTTTGTTTCCCTCTAAAAATTTGCAGTAACGAAGTAATAATTTTTCACTAAAATATACACACCGATCCATCTATTGCGCATTTCATACATATCTAGAAATTCACCAGTCTTTTGTACAAGCAGAAATATTACGACCCGTGACAATCATTCAGGATGGAAATCCACCTTGACGCAAACGCTGTTTATCTAAATTTTATTTTTATATTTTCGTTATCTAGCTAAATGTCAGTACTTTTAAACGTTATTACAAGGCATACACTTTTAAAAGGTATATTCGGACATTCGGACTTCTATGTTTCTAATATGTCCGTTATTGTTTCCATATTCCATGAAATGCGAAGAACACATTTGTACATCACTCGCTCAGTCGTTCATCTATTATTTTTCTAATATTCGTCAAGTACTGCATCCTATCACATTATCGATATAAGATGAAATGATTTAAATCTACATTACTAATTAAGTACAATATCTTAAGCATGAGTAAGATCAAACTTTTCCAAGTTCTACATCTTCGACAGTTTCTGGAAGCCGGCGATTTCTGGTTTCAGGGAGTAAAAGTGAGAGACAACCGGCGACAAGGGACACGCTTCCAAAAACAATGGTTGGGTACGTGTTGTTGTTTTTTCCCTGTGGATTATTTAAATTGAGTTAGACATTTTTAGTCAATGCGCGATAGTATTTTAAAGCGCATTAGTTGCAGTTTGCTTACCAATAAGTCAACAATGAATGGAGCAATAATGGAGCCCACACGGCCAACCATTGAGGCTGTACCGAGTCCATAAGTCCTCAGGAGAGTTGGCATGAGCTCCGTCGCATAAAGATATACCAAAGCGTATGCTCCACCAATTACGAATTTTCCAAACAATGAGAGCGCAACAATATACGCTGAGCCTTTGAAACAATAGGTCATGAATTTGATTAGAAAAAAATCATTAATTAAGTAGTTCTAAATCAAAGGTTTTACCTTCTGCAAAAAGTAATGAGGCAAATAATGCTGCACTGCAAATGAATAAAAAGCCAGAGAAAGTTGGCTTTCGTCCCAATAGTCTGATAAGAGGAGGCACCATGAAATAGGATGGAACCTCCAAGACTCCTCCGATAAAGGTGTAGACGTATCGATCAGTTGCTAAATTCGGTGAGTTCAGCACGATTCCATAATAGGTTAAACTGATGGCTGCCCAGCAAATGTAAATGCAGAGGGTACGTATGCGCATTTTTGGGGATCGAACTAAATTTGCATAACCGCTTAAAACATCTGCAATCCTCTCGTTCCATGTTAGCTTAACTAGATGTTCTTTCTCCTACAAGATCATCATGATACACATTTGAATTTGTCGTGTTGAATTAAAAATATTCATACATATGTTTAAACTTACGCTATCTCCAATTCGAGCAACCATTTCTGCAAAATCCACTGGAAGCTGCTTCTTGCGTCCATTCCGTTCTGCTGCTTGGCGTAAGATAGCTTCTGCTTCTTGAACACGTCCTTTCCTTAAAAGCCATCTTGGACTTTCGGGTAAGAAGTACCATGTCACGAATAACAGGAGTGATGGAGCAGAAAGTACAAATTGCAAAATTTTCCAGTCCCTGATGAAATATGCTACTCCTGGCAAAACCATATACCCAAGCGCAAACGGAAGGCAAAACAAATTCCCAGCTAGTCCTCTCCAAGAAGGAGCCAAGGTTTCGATAGCTGTCAAAATGTAAATTGTGATTGTAGCAATAATCGTTTAACTTCCATCCGTCAGTAATAATTATCGATCATGAACAAAACAAACCTAAAACAAATGACGTTCCGTATATTCCTGGTGATCCAAAAGCAAGCAGAAACCGAGTAGCCATTACAATCCCGAAGTTGGGGGAAAGCGCTACTAAAGGGCCTGAGATAACGAATATGATAGTTGATATAAGAATCGCCTTTTTGCGTCCAAGCTTATCGGACACGGCCCCAAAGATTGGGGAGCCACATAAAATTCCAAACATGTAGGTAGCCTAAAGTAATTAAGTCATAAATCAACCAATCCCAATATTAAAGTAATAATTTAATATCTATCCTTACTTGAACAGCCGAAGCCCAAAATGTGTCATCGCAAACTAGATCGAACTGCAATTTAAAGCCATATAATCACCATTTAGGTATTAGTTCATTGACATCGCTTAACCGATTTGTCCGATATAAACAAACTTACGTCCGTAACAATCGTGCTTTTGAATGTGGAGAAGTCAAAATCCACATTGCTACATGCCTCAGTAGTAGAATTGTCCACTTTAAAGGATGCATCTGTTCCATTCCAAGAGTATTTGTATGCCTCGCAGGATTCGTACTCGTCATCTTTGTTTCTGAGAAATTAGATAAAACTTTAGGTATAATTTGTTGTCTATAATTTGGACTAAGGTACAAACTACCGTGGGATAAGCATGTGCTTGAGTTCATCTTCACCATATTTTGTGCCACTTGGTAGTTGACACCAATGATCTGGAATTGCTCCAATAAATGCGTAGATTAAGTTGTGAATTCTGCGAAAAGAAAAAATTCCGTCAATGCATTCCAGAAATATTTTTTTCATATATTATATCTAAACGCTTACGCAGTGCAGAAACCAACAAACGACGTCAGTAAAAAGATCTGCAATTAAGAAATTAAAGAAATCATTGCAATAATTCATTATATTCTGGGGTAATATGCGCTGCAAGTTGGCATTTGTCATAGTTTACGCTTGCCGTAATTTAATATGAACATTTATAATTATATCATAAATACTTCCAACTGCTTTTATGTAAATAACGGTTTTAACATAAAGAGGAAAACCAATGAAATTTTATAATAGCTAAACCCACCGTAAAACTATTTGTTAATAGTGGTAATTTACTGTTATATGAGATAATCTGAAATAGTTTATAATTATGGTGCCAATGCCGCCTTTTCATCAATTGACTATGAACCTCTATCATAGCATGTTTCATTAGCCTAATATGTTTACATAATAATCAGTACTGTGGTGTGACTTGCATGCTTAAAATGCTTCATGCAACACGAATAGAGTGATATGTTTTATGACACTTTTGCAAACGTTATCATTAGATCACAGCTTTCGGCATCAAAAAATGTGATTCGATTCGAACTTTGCATTTTTTGTTCATGTTTGAAATGAATGCGTTCCACTTTAAGTTGTTTGACACACTTTCTAATATAACCTCCCCAACTCAATTGGAGTCTTCTAATGCAATAATTTGCAACGACATACTACTATGCCCTACCTACCAACTCATACACATTTTCCGTTTGTCTGTCAACCATCAGCGTAGACCGTTGGGTGGAGGAAGTTATGTTTAAAATCATTTATGAATTTATAGAACATTAGTACTCTACTGGGCTCATTGTCAAACCACTGGCTAGACTTCAGCGTGTAGTTTTTAGACGGAAGTATTTTTAGCAATGAAAATTTTAGAGACTAAGAGTGGGATTGTGGGATGACATTGATCATGTAAGATTAATTTTCTAACTTGAGCATGGAATGTACCTATGTAGCGGTTACAAAATTATTTTTGGAACCACCTGCCCAATTCATAATAAACATTCCATGTGCCAATAAAAATCATGGGACTTCCATTTTGATGGGCGTTCATAAAATTCATACGAGAAAGATCTATCTTCTGAAGATTGAAGATATTGAACAAGTATTGATTTATCCCAACACGGAACTCACTTAATTTTAATTATTTGTATAACGTCAAATCGAAATACAAGCTTGGGTTGCAGTCAACTTCCTCAAAATATAATGTAACGAGTTACATTGGCGCTCAGAACAAATAATTCTAGACCAATAAAGCTAAATCGGTTATGCAGAAATGACGTAGGAATCAACGTAGTTGTTACACACGTTGTGTAACACAACTGCTATATTCCTGCATAACATTTCCCCAATAAATATATAACACAATTTGCAAGTATTACGTTGATACCGGCAAAACAATTGGCAGCTTTCATAGTACGTATTGACTGTGACAGAGGTGAACTAGTTAATTATCTCAGCTACCATGCGCAAGTATGCAAATACAAATGTCAGAATGATTACCAATTTGCACATAATTTCGGAGATTACAATTTTTTCCCCGCTTAAGAATGTTTCTCTAATGCTGATCCAACAAGAAATAGAAAATTCGTTCCTCGTTTCATGCTCTATGCAGTCATGCTGAAAAATACAAGATTTAGAATTTAATTTCCAACTCACCTGAAGCTGCCACGGTCCAGCTTCTCCGCAGATCTTCAAAAGACCTTCAAATGTATTTGGATCTGAATCAGAATTGCTACTTTTCAGCTCACACTCTGATCCCGAAACGGACGCGGTTCTTGCAGGACTACTGAATCCATCTTGAGTTGTCGTATCCGAAATCTCGTCTAGAGATTGACTATCCCTCGAATAAATATCTTTCTTTCCCGAAGTTGGAGAACTTTTCTCCTGATAAAGTTCCGGTTTCCCTTTCATAGTCATTGTGTATTTGTAGTTAACTTAACTAATCTTTATCTTATTGATAAAACCCCTATCTTTCACATAGCCTTGTGTTTGCTTTTGCTTTTAATGTATGCAGATACTATTCTTCTTTCTAATAAAAAGTGCTAAAAGAATCCTATCTTTCGGCACTTCTGCCTATACACTTTGTTTTATGCAAACCTTTCACTTTCACTTCTACGTGAAACAAAACAGCACCAGAACCAAGAGAACTGTCAAAGTGTAGAACTTGCAATTGACTAGATGAGCCTATGCATTGCGAGTAGAGTATCCAAGAGCGTTTGAAAATAAACTTGGCTATTACTACAAATCATTTGCAATTAAAAATTAACAAACAAAATATAGAATCTTTGCAAGAATATAGAAAATATATAGGAGCTTGAGTAATAATAATTGGAATACTGATTAATAATTGATACTGCTTATAAATTGTCTGACACAAGTGCAATTTTTATATAACCTCTTATTATGCACTTCCAGTAGGTAATGTGTGGAAACTACTTTTTTTACTTGTCTTTAGTTGATCGCGTGTAGCAAAGCTTTTAATTCTGATGCGCCAACTAGGAAATCACACTATTCTTATCCTGACAATACACACCTTAAATTACAATAGACACTTTGATAGTAGCTTAAAATGTAGTTGGGTTAGTAGTGATAGTTGATGGTGATATGATGACTGATCAACGTGCACGTAAATTCAATGTTGTGTGCATACAGGTTTAAACATATATACTGATTATATTACTGATCTCACTAATGACTAAACAACTATAGTTTTATAGACACAACGGAGATGTGTGGCAAACAAGAATTGGAGTTTGGTTAGTTTAATTTTATGTTAAAATTTGTGCTCTGTCTTCATTGGAATTCACAATAGGGAATAGTAGCAGGATTAGTAGGATGAGCACAACAAAGAGACTCGATTCGAGCCGTATCCGTAGCTTAACAAAAGTCCCAACGAATCGTAGAAGCTAAAATGATTAGTTTGAATTTTTTCGCAAATGGATCCAGGGACATTCTTAGATGAGATTAGAGCGAGAAATGAAGATAAAAAATGAGTAAAATAAAACTCAAAAGATTATAAGACGTTGGGAATAAAAACAAAGAAGCATTTAGCTGGAAGGCTTCATGCTCATGAGTGAAGTCGAAACACGATCTCGTCCTCCTCTTAAATAACAACTAATTTCATGTACTACAAGTAGGCTTTGAATTTTTCCAGCCTCGGTAACAACAACCTGTCAGGAGTACACATATTCTTGTACAGAAGTACGCGATGTATTCTTGGAATTCGCTGATAACCCCTTTCTCACTTATGATAACGCATGGATAGGTTGCAAGAAATATTGTTCCTATATCCTTGAGTTTGAGATGTGACGAAATGTTGGTGGTATGAAAGAGAATTATGGGAAGAAATAGAGTCAATTGTACTATATTAAAGCTACGCTGCCTACGCTTGTCTATCGTAAATTATATGATGACTTGACTAAAAAATCGTAGCTGAAACTATGCCTTATCTATGGGAAAGTGATGGTGAACTTTAGCTTGAATCAGGTCGAGTCCCCCGCTCTTTGGTCGTTGGTCCCAAACACGATCTGTTGAAATATAAATAGACACAGAGATGAAGCATGAATGAAAGAAGATTGAAAGAGCTAAAGAGTTTTATTAACTTTGAGATATGTAGGGAGAAGGGGGATTAAACTTTAATCGTATTGAATGCCTCCTCAACTCTTTAGCATGTTGTCACTATGCACTAGTCGAAAAACTATTAAAACCAAATAAGGTGAAGAACAATTGAATTCTTTGACTTCTGCAGAAAAGTAAGGCTTGGCAAAAATTCACAAATCACGTACGTTGATTGTCATCCTCAAGTTTTCTGGGTAACACTAATACTTTAACGATACTAGAGACTGGAATTAAGTGTGTTAGTTTATATAATGGTATTAAACTATATGCGTCATTTGTTTTACTGCCTAACTTTAAGGAAAATGTTATTCTGTTAATGAGTTATGAAACTAGAGGTCACACCGATTACAGGGTCAATCATACTTAAGGATGAAGTCAATTAAAACTTTGTTTGTTCTCAACTTATCTTGTTTAGATTTTTAAATGTAAAACAATTCAATCTGTCAAGTATAGCTTGTCTGCTTGTTGTCTATATCTGGACTAAATTAATTCACTAATATGCGCATTCTATATGTTAAGTGGTCCAGAAAAATTACAAGCATAATTACTTAATTTAATCTAAGGAGTACGTGCAATCAATGATATTGGACACGTCTATTATGTTGGGATTACCTATTTTTATCTCACTCAATTGAATCATCCATTATTAATTAAATTGCAGAGTTCAGAATGTTTTGTGTCATAACAGAAGTCACGAGAAGGAAAACAGTTATTTGCTTACATCCATCAAGCGTCGGATTGCGAGTAATATGAAAGTGAACGACTTTCCTCTCCTCTATAACCCTATCATAAGAGACAATATAGCCTGTGAAGGAGAAAGAACGGAATTCACGTTCGTGAATGACAAAATGACTTTATACATTCCAAGCGTAATGAGCAGTTGATTCAAGCGAATTCCTTGGAATATTTCAGGTGAAACAATGCTCAAGCGGTTCAATTAACTCACGTTTATCGATTTTCTGAATTGCATAAATCATTCCATGAAAGTTTCAGCTTCTGTGCACAATTTTCGAGGGCAAATTGCAAAATTGCAGCGTATTAGAAAGGCCATAGGAGTCGCTTATGATAATTAAAACAGTTTTTGGAATAATTAATGAACTGTTGAATTTACCTTTGTCGACTTAAGTACGTATGTATGTATTTATGTTTATCTACAAGGCAAAAGGTTTATCAAAGGATGATCTGATAAGTGGGCAAAATGAATGAAAATGACAAGAATGTACAAACTTTGCACAATCGGAATCAAGAGGAAATTGTCAAGATTCTTTAAACAAATTGATTACATGCTAAAATATAAATTACAATGACATATTTAAATGTCCACTTACAGATTGGAAATCCGGTGTGTTCCTCTCATACAAACCTTGTTTTATCAGAATGACAGCGTATTGATCTTTATAAATTGGTGACAGGGTATTTAAATCGTGACTCAACACCTTGATGTTTAAAAAGCAGCTTATAAAATTAGCTGGTCGTAGTTATCAACATAAATATATGAAGCCACTCAGCGTTTTGAAGGTCAATCAATACGAACGAAAAGTGTGCTCACGTTGCAATTCCTCCTTGAAATGACGACTGAAGCACAATGTGCGAGGCCTTATAGAACAAGCCGTTATAGTAAAGGGAAAATACCTTTACTACTGGAGATCTCGAGTATGAATGTATTTTGCAGCTGGAACAAAATCTGATCTGGTGTTGGTGATCCAACACGGGAAGAAAGTAAGAGTGGGCTTGTTGCTGTGTGTTCTACCGGTTTGAGTTCGTCTCTTGATGGCTTCAGGAAAGCGACTAACAATTTGCGAAATTCACTCGGAGAGTTTCTGAGCGTTTCGGTCGGGAGAGAGGAAAGTGTATCTGGGTTGTGTGTTTGCGAAAAGACATTTAAAGCTTTCGAGTGGGCTTATCGGCTTAATTTTTTTTGGCCATAGAATGCTGTTATAACTTTGTGGGCTTAGGAAAGTAGGCACGTATATGTGTTATTTAAAGCGTTGGTGGCTCACCGTTTTCATGAATGCACTTACGAGTTACGTGTTTGGATATACAGTTCATAGTGCATTTATTGGCTTGTGCAAAATTTAAACTCGCTACTATACGGCTCTTAAGCAAGCTGACTTAAGCTCTTCCATTCACGTGTTCAATCATTTATCATCCGAAAGTCACCGAAAATGACTTTTCTTTCTTCCCTCTTGGTTATTAAAATAAAATGTGTGACAAGATGACAGAGAGCCAACAATTGTTTGCGATGTGTTCATGTATTTTTGAGGATATTATGAACGAGCTCTTTCATCAATAACTAGAGCAATAACCCACAAGACCTACAAACCAACCCATGCTTTTATCACACGATTATGAGAGAGAAAGTGCTCCCGCATTCTTTATTCCTTTAAGCAAACCTGTGAAGCCATTGCTTCCAGAAACGCTAAGGTAAATGAGAGTGAATATCGTAATACTCCAGAATCAAAACAAGAAAATAAGGTTGTTTTGTAAACAACAGGAAATGCTTAATAGGGGAGGAGTGCTGTGTAAATCGATTTCCAGAAGAAGGAAGTTAATGACATGCAAATGCGTCGCGAAAAAATGGAGTTTATTTCTCCTCTCCGTTTGATGTTTGGATAGAAAATGGCATAATAGTAATATGATATGGTTTATGATTTTTATTTCTCGTTACTTTTCTACACAAAAATATAGTGTTACATCATAAACTCGAGAAAATGAAGCAATTAGCTGGAATTTTTAAATTTTTAAATTGATTTTACGCACCTGATATTCACCTGATTTTACACTTAAAAGCATTTGGCAAGTAAACGACTATTACAGTTTCTTGATAATTCTTTCCGTTCGAATTATGTAAATGGAATTATTCTAGTTGTTTCTGCTGATTGAGATGTTAACCAGAAAATGATATAAATGATGAAGTTATTAAAATACTTCTATAGAAGCCTGCTTTACAGCCCCATGAGATATGTAAATTATTAAATTGCATTTTTGTTGTAAATCTGATTGAGGTATTTCTCGGATCAGAAAGCCAAGATACCACACCCAGAAGTTCGTTTTAATCTACCTTCAATACGACAACCGCGAGCTTAATAGAAGTAAGCAATCGGCGCTTTTTGGAGGATAAACAATTGATAGTTCATAATGTCATTACCTGTTGAGGA
>JAHZMU010001570.1:0-45383 GCA_027743725.1 Rambutsinella grinnellia
TCCACTCATCACCATTAAACCATCACACATATCCCATGATTCACTTTTGCTGGACCCATTCATTCCTTATTATCCTACGGCTCCTACAAAATACCCATTTCATTTCTAAATCTTGTCGTTCGAGAAAAAAAATCGCACTCGATTCCTCCACACTCCTCATTCACAATTAGACAAAGGAGTCGTTTAAAAACGATAAAATTCTACAAGATAATACATTAACATTGCTTATTTAAGACTAAATTTATTTCATCCTTGTAAAATATTCACTTAAATTCTCATAAAGGGGCAAAGTGAACCTTTCACATTCCTTTCTCATACCAATTCTTAAACAGATTCTCATCTGGGACAAGGAAAAAAATCCATCTAATGAGTTAGTGATAAAGTCCTCCTCTCATCTTACATCTCACCTTAATGATTGGCTTAAGAGAGTTGCTTCTCTCTGCTCCCCTTCTACTATTTTTTTTGCTACCGTCATTCCCTAATTTATTTATTAGTTGGATTGATATACAAAAACCCTTTGCTAGATTACATACCATCCATGCCTTTTCTTGATAAGAAGCTGGCTAATCACAATCACAACTCAACTCCCTGTACCTAGTCAAGGTAATCATGAAATTCCATTACATATTATGATGACTCGCTCAAAAAAGCGACGGCTTTCGGGGAGGAGAGTAATCAAATCAAGAGAGATCGCAACCGAGAGCCTTATTAATATTTCAAGATTTTATTTCAGCAGAAAGAAAAAACAACCAGTGTACAATATGAGGAAAAAAGGGCGGCATTTCTATCCATCGACATACAAAATATCGGCGATACCATCACAAAACATATTCCAGTAATCATGAAGTACTCGCTGCCCAAGTGGTAAGCCAGAGGCTCCTAAGCTCAATCCTCATCATTTTCATCTGCCATTTCAGAGTTGAGCGAAAAAAAATACCAATGAATGAATATCTTTATAGACAAAGTAATCTTTTATGTGAGCAATAAAGTCGGCCAGGTGAAACAAAGGAGGGCTCATCCACCATCATACACATGCGTAATATATGGGCAAGTTTTATCGCCGCTGGGAAGGTGAGCTTTGAGCCAAATCAACAAACCCAATACGATTGGAATGTCTTATGAAAATCAGTAGTCGGACGAAATCACAATGTACCTCTTTCTTCACTACCTATTGCTTTCACATGCCATCCTCTTTCGAGAAAATAAAATCCACATTTTTATACCCGTCCCACGGTGGAATATAATTATTCGAGAAAGTTTTAAAGCTAAAATATTTTCTACATTTTTTCTACCTCCAAAAAGATTTAATCTTTGCACACGATACCTAACACAAGGTCGCTCTTTTAAACTCTATTTCTCCTTCAAATAATCGTGCGAAACGATGCTCTCAACCTCTGATCAATTTATGCAAGTGTTGATGTCAGTCTCTACAAGTTTTCCGTTTCAGTCCCTTGTCAACATGTCTTGCTTAGTTCAAAACTTGAAACTCGCCTGTACAAAACTTATATATGCTTGTCAACTCTTTGAGCACACAATTATTTCGTGAGGAGCTCAATGACAAAACCTGATTCCAGGAGGACTTAAGGAAGAAAAGATCATCAATTTACTTAGAAAAGTAATCAATTAATCNAGTCCCTTGTCAACATGTCTTGCTTAGTTCAAAACTTGAAACTCGCCTGTACAAAACTTATATATGCTTGTCAACTCTTTGAGCACACAATTATTTCGTGAGGAGCTCAATGACAAAACCTGATTCCAGGAGGACTTAAGGAAGAAAAGATCATCAATTTACTTAGAAAAGTAATCAATTAATCAAGACCTACACACACAACTTGTTCCTTTAATCCACACCTTCCATTTAAAACCAAATTCATTTAATCTCCGTTTGAAAGAGAAATCTCTTCCAACCAAAACATTTTCAAGAATGCAAAACATTTCTCACTCTAGTAAAGCTCATTTCACTTTTCATCTACTCAAATCCAATCTACATTAAATGAATTTTTAAATAGCATTTAAATTATTTATTCATAGCCTTGTAAGTAAATATTTTAGAAAAACGCAAACAAAACCAGGCTGACCTACTCAAAAGAATTCAAATGAAAAGTCCGATTCGCCCGAAAGGAATTAAGCTAGACTAGTCGGACAATAAAACCACAACACTCAAATCATCAACTGATGAGGCATTCCGCTACTCTTTCTTCCTTCTCTATCCTTTCAATCCGGAGAAGAAAAGCCTGAGGGTCTCGTCCAGATTGAAAAGGGCTTCGAAAATAATTACACATGATCAGTTCAACAAAAACATGAATACCTAATGAGAGATTTTTTCGAATCAAGTGAATAGTAAACAGTAGTCTGTTGAAATGGACAACGGGTCCATTTATTAATTATCATATAAAGGATGATCATCATCATACTGAGGAATGCAAAATGTCCGAGATATATTCCCAAGCGAAACTGGGCCTATTAGTGTTTGGAGAGAAGAAATTCTTTCAGAAAGGACACTATTTAGATGGGATCCTTAGCCAACGAAAGGCACGTGCTTGTACTCCAAATTAACGAATTTCGATCCGATCTACATTTTAGCGGGACAGGTTATGCCCTCCTAAATAAACCTGAAGGTGGAGATGCTAATAAAAACGGAGAGAAAAAATATTTTATAGCTATTTCCCAATTACGCGAGACAATGTGTTAGCATCTCTCACTCCTTTCACTCATTTATCCTCAAGTCAGAGTTTCTCCGCCTGTTTATCGTCACTAGTAATTATTGCTATTTGTACTATAATAAATATTAGCAAGCCAACTAGCCAGAGAGTAGTGGCTCAAGCTACTTCAAAGCTAATATTTGTTGCAAGCTCAACCCGAAAACAAATTCACCTGCCGGCACCAACTCTTTTCTTGTTACCATTTTTACTTTTTCTACTCTGATTATTTTTTCTCTCTCTCGTCCATTTAATGATCTCAAGGAACAAGTCTACCAAGAAGAGTAGACCAGCAGCAGTCTAAAAGGAAAACAAAGAAAGCCCAGCGGATCATCTTCGGCTTTTCTTGCATCATTAAATAATCCTCCGTTTCTACACCAATTTGCATACAAAACAAGGGAAAAGCTGGTGCGGCAGCAGCACTCCAGCCTCCACAACTTACTATAATCAGTGCCACCAGCTCTCTAACACATTCCACTTCACAGCCTCATCAACATCAATATCAAATGGTTTAACAAAATCAACTTCTGGCGATCCGTACGAGAAAGATTCAGAACAAAGGACTATCTCTCCACCAACTGACTCTTCACTTCTCTGACAGAAATCTCACATTCTCTTTCTCCATAAAATTGTCCATTTGGGAAAGGTGGAATCTCTTTGAGATGAAAAACGTTTCTCTACAAACTCATCTCATATATGACCACCTTCAGCTCCCGTCGGTCATTTTCCTTTATCTTTTCCGAGATAAATGGTCACAAGCAAATGAAATGAGTGAATAATATTATTACGATTAGAATCCCTCGCTCACAGCAGAGATGATAGGGGAAGAAGATTTAAAGGAATCAGCTCATTTCTACTTTTCCCTCTTATTAAACCCTTTTGTCAATCAATGAACAGGTTAAACTGGACGCATTCTTAAGGCGAGCTGTGCAGAAGAAGACGATTGAAATATTTTTAATATGTGCCCATCTATCTTCCTGGCTCTTTCATTCTCAAAAAAAGAGAGAGAACACCTTTCAATCCCTTTTCACAACTCTGATTTCCTAATAAAAAAAACGCATCCAAAAGAGAAATTTCTTCAAGAATCAGGCCACCTGTTACTCTCATTGTTTCAACCTTTAAAAAATTATTGCCATTATTTGGTTCGCAAATACCTACTTGTTCCTTTGGTAGGTAGGTTTAACCTTTTCTTCAAAACAGTCTCTCTACGACATGTTCAAACCGAAGCCTTAAATTATAAGAGGACAGGTTTCTCCACAAAAAAATCAAAGTTCATTCCTTCCCCTTTCAACAATCTGGCGAAAAGAAATCTCTCTCTATAGGTAGTCATTTCCAACCGCATAAATTTTCCTCCCTACCCGGGTTTCACCTCAAAAAATCGCTCCATTTAACACAAAAAAATCTCTTCATTACTTATTTTACTTTTCCTCAAAGTTGTTCTAAAGAACCTTCATCGTCATTAACATTTTCACTAACACCTGTCACTCCTTCCATTCCCCCGACTACTGCGAAACTGATTTAACGAGCCACATATGTTCACCTTTAAGTCGCCTTTATCTATATCATTTTTGTAGGAAAAAAATCGAAAAACTTTTTAACAAGCGGGACGCACCCCACAGCAAAAGGAGTCCCTTGTTTACTCCTTTAAAGAATTATACGAGTTGGACAAACTCACTGATTTACAATTCCTTTTACATTTTCCTCTCCAGAGAAAAAAATCACAAGCCACTTGCCACTTGTCCAGATATAAGTGACTTCGTGCCACCACCAATTACGACCAAAGCATATGACGCATTCCAGCTTTTTATGAAAAGGAAGCAGGTGCAAAAATGTTAATAATGCAAATATGAAATCAGCGCTTAAGAGAGACAGCTCTGGGCTCCTTTTTTCTTCAATCTCACCGTGTGTCCCATCAATCAGAGTGGTTTTGTCTAGCCCTGGAAAACAGTTGGTGGAGGGAAGACGAGATTTTCCCCTGGAATGTGAATGACGAGGGGAATGTGAGGGCAACAGATGGTAGCTGGTACTGGATAGGAACATCCCTCTGGCCAGGCACAAGAAGGAAGCCTCTACAGTCCACTACCATGTATAACTTCTTTCTCAATGACTGAGTGACCCAGTGGAATGAAGCGTTTGCTAATTCCCATCAACACTGATTCACTGAGAGAGAAAGAGAGAAAAACAACGAACAAAATAGATGCAAGTCGTCCACCCGTCCACACTCAAAAATGGAGTTTTCAGTGACATGTGTGCACATGCCATAATTTTTACTTAAGCCCGATTTTTTCATCCTCCTCCAAAAAACCAGTAAAGGAACTTGCCATTCTAATTAATTGCTCAGGTTTATATCATCCTTCTTTTTAAATTTCACATTTTTTCCATCCAAACTCTTTGTTCGATAAACTCGGGTTTAAATTGTAGACGGAGGAGGTAGTGGGCAGGGATAAAAGCTTTGAAAATAATACATTGTTTTTACACTGCAATTTACATTATATCTGGAAATGGCAAGCTTATCCCGAGTTTATCACTTGTCCACCTGTTGCTTCTCTTTCCAAATACCTTTCTTCTAGAGTCGAGATTTCTCTTTTCTTTGTAAGAAACTTCTGCTTAAAAATAAAAACACTTTCATGACAGGAGACCAGTGATGATTGATCATGTCGACTCGAAAGTTGATATGTGACGGTCCACGACCGGCTTTACCTGTTCCACCTCACAGCCCAAATCCTGAACTGATTTTTAAGGAAAAATCCAACCAATTCTTTCATAATAACCTTTTTAATTACAGTCTTTCCATTTCAACGCAAATTATCTTTCCTCACGCCAATTTATACAAAAATAAATCATGCCTTTGCATTTAAATGTTTAGAGCATTTCAGCCTTATCATTAATGAAAAGCTCAATTCCACAATATCAACCTACAAGCTCAAATGTCACGGAGACGATAAGGCTTAAAAAGACACGTCTCTCTCTCTCAAACTCTCAACTTTCTAACAATTTAGAAGCAAGTATCTACCCAAACCACCAGCCACCACCAACCCCCCTGTCGCTCACAACTTCGTTATCATTTCCCTGATTAACTTGTCAATCTATTAGCGCACCGCACAGCCTCTTCTTCTACAATTTTCCTGAAAAATTTCACCTCCCTCTTAGGAAAAAAAACATTCACAACCTCTGGATGCACCGTCACCCACCTATCAATTTTAGTAAAGTTCATATTAAAACCTATTAGCTCTCCTCTTAACTATATCCCAACCAGATTCGCATTTAATCTTTCCTCGTCGGCATTCCTCCCAAAAAACAAAGAACTTATGAGAAATTCCTTCTTTCACTATCATCCCTTACCGCATTCCTTCAACAAACAATACGCACAAAAAAACTTTTCACTCATCGTAATCCACCCCAGCCATATAATGAGCTGATCCCGCTTCCGTAGAGCCGTACTTTTTATGCAGACACGACTCCTTTTAATGAACATTATTTCTCATGACTTTTTACTGTCCTGGGACAGTGGAATAATCGGGGAATCATCTCCAAAAACCTTTTACTCTTTGCAATAATATTTTTCTCCTAAAAAATTCCCCTTTACCTAACCATATAACTTCAACTTTTTTTCAATTGATCTCTGATCAAAAGCTCATGCCAGGAAGGCACTGATTACTTTGCATATAAAAACGAGAGAAAAAGCAAAAAAAAAAAACTGGCTACTCAAAAACATGATCACTATTGCTCACCACCACCATCATTATCATTTTTAATCAGGGAAAAGACATAATCCAAGCATGTTACTGCTCCCCATCAACATCACCATAAAATCCTTATAATAAACAAGCATATTATAAATGCATTATATAAGAAATAGCATTCTTTGCTAAAATCATCATTTAATAAAATCTCCTTTGTCCCAATCAGTTCCCCCGAGAGAAATTCTCTCAGAGAATGGCGGAGTGTAAGGTGCCCAAGCAAAACCAAATATCTCATCAACCTTGCAACTTTTTTTCTCTCTCTCAAGCAGGAGCTCTCTTCCTAATGGGAAGAGTCGTGACCGGCTCTCATCCTCAGGTTCCTTAACTAACAAGCCCACCGACCGACAAACAGGCCCATCACCACAATCATTTCAACCAGAGATTTGGAAATATTTGAATTATAAACTACTCATATCCTATTATCCCATATGCGCTCTTAATTTACTCTTTTCCAATCCCTTTTAAAAGAAAGAAAAACATTCTCTGACAGACTCTTGATGAACTGCCACGAAAAATCAAGTATCATCCCATCCGCTTTAGCCCTCATCTCAAAAATTATTTTGGAATTTAATCAAAATACTACGTCCCAAATCATTAACATATTCCCCCAAAAATTCATTCCTTAAAAGCTCCATTTTATCTCTCTCTCAAAGAGATGATATGAAAATCGCTATAAAAATCTCATCTCCCCTTCACCCCCGATTATCAACCGAGAATGGAGATCAAGTGGAGTAGTGATGAATGGGTCCGCTCAGAAAACAGAAGACGTGCTGATAGCGATTACAAGCTACTTAGAGAGAGAAAGAACAGATCCACCTGTTAAATACTTTTAGGTAGCTCTCTCCACTCTGCTATGTGACAACTGTGTTATCAACCAGATAAGATTCCCTACTACTGTCACATCTCTTAACTCCAAAGACCCCAAACAGAAATATGCTAAATAAATCAAGCCATTATAAAAACTCAGCCCACCTCCCCACACAACAATGTCTTCTCACAAAAATTAGATTGCTTTTCCATCATTATTATCAAAACAAGAATGTCCATAATAATATGTGATGTGCTCCTCCAATAAAAAGGAATCGTCATTAACCATCAAAACTCTTTACAACTTCAATACTAGTAATCCCTCACATTTTACTCTTTTTTATCCACAAAACAATCTCAAAATGTTAAATTTTTTCTATCTCTCTCCCCAGCTAACTCTCGAGAGAAGAAACAACTTGCGAAAAAAAAGGTTGGCCACATACCATGCACCGTCATACAAAGCTAAATAAAAGCTTGAGGACAAAATTCTTCCAGAAAAACCTGAATTTATATCTGGATTCAATTTTTTCTCGAGTGTAGATAGTGGAAACGAGTAATTGATCTGGCGAAAAGAAACACTTGATTCATCAGCAAACTATAGGAGAACTCTTGAGGGGCTACCCTCTCTCCCATGTCCTTTCATTCCCTAATCGACTCTGAATATTCATACAAAACTCTAATAAATAATCCTTTACTACACATAAAGCAAACTTTGTTGAAATAATAAAGTCATTTATGTATAGACCGCTTGCGAAAAAAAATCTCCTAAATTAAGACCATTCTATAAGCTTCGTCCTCACTATAAAACTAATCAAACATGCAGATCAGAGACTCCCTTGTCGGATTATAATCTTTGTCATTTTTTCACACACAAAAGTCGAAATAAAAGAGAGAACAAGTAGTAAAACAGAGAAATCAAGAATAAAGTCAAGCTTGTCTATCATTTAATGATTTAATAGAAAAAGAAACAGATTTTCGCATAAAAGCAATCCGCTCAGTTTAAGCTTAAAAATTTTACTTACCAGTAGCGGCGAAAGCCGTGTAAGTCCTGATTCGATTCTTCATACTTGGATTATCCCACAATTCCTTGGGCAGACGGAGAAGAATGAAAGGGATAAAATCAGTAGCGACGAGACCGAACAGGTCCCACTTCAAAATCCCAAGAACCATCATCTCCCATTCCTACAATTAATCAAATACATCTCATTAATTACCAAATATTTATCTTGAACAATTAACGAAATCACTTAAGCTCCCACTTATTTTCATCTAATTAAATAATTAATTACACTCTTAACTACAATATGCAAATCGTACAAGATCCGACCATTAGCTACCCGCTAAGAATCCTCTTTACAAACACTTGCTCCTCTCCACTCTCTCAACGAGAAACTGATAAACCCGCCACCAACTGCAATCATACCTCTCTCTAATTCATCTTACGCGAATCAACAGGTTAATTAGACTAGACATCATCCGAAATACTTTTACTCACGCCTCTACAGCATTGTTTCATCGTGTCACGACCACTCGCAATTTCTTCATCATCTCATAACGACTTACTAAAAAAAATTACTAACAACAGCCCATTAACTATGAAAAGTGATGACGTCCAACACTCCGCTAATCCCTCTTTATTTTCATACTTAAATTTTTTAAAGTCTTGGGAGATAACAGCTCTCTTTTTCCATCAAAACTAGTCTGTGTATGCATTACATGGCGACTGTTCTTTCTGATATCGAACATATCACAAAAAAAATAGTTCTCCACCTCCACAACATAAATAGCCTTGTTCCCCATACGAATTCGCTCATTCTCCATTCATTTCAAATCCCACTTTGTTTACATTTCTCCATTCTATTGACTCCCAAAGATGAAAACTCAGCAAACCAAACAGCTCAACTTCCAACACTCCACACTACCAAATAGCAACACTTATCTAGCAAAATTTCGCATCAAACATTACTAAATCCCATTCTGCCCAACTTCCATTAATTCCTACTCTGCTTTTCTCACATGCAAATAGGGAAAGCCTCAAATATGTCATAAGACTTTTGCACACAACATATCCATATCCACATACTGTCCACTCAATTCTCATTAAGTAAACATTAAATAGCAAAAACGCCTGATAAATATGACATCATTCGCCGACTTTTTTCCCCATCCCAAATAAATAAAATAGAGTAAACACTTTCGCAAAACTCGAATGGGAAATAGCAGCTGGCTCTATTTATAATTCACTTTATAATTAATTCCGTCTCCACTTACTCCACCAAAAATTAAACTTGTTGCTTTGCTATTTTTAATTAAAAAACTACCTATCAAAAGAACAAAGGACATTCCTACACTTTTACTCTTCAGATCCTTTACACTTCTTAAGCGTCTTGCGTGCCACTTGCCTATCCTTCAAAAGAATTTTTTTTACTAAACCTCCCCAGTAGCTATTCACCTATTCCTAGTCGCCAATCACAACAGCTCGATAACTATTTATTAAACGATATTTAAACCCTTTTAATTTAATACATGCCACATGAGAAAGGTTTTTGGCAGGAGCAATCAGCATAAAGTAAGTTGAAATTTTCACAAATCTTTCCCCATCAAAAATAAAATCATCGTCATTCTCAATCTCTCTTATTAAAGCCATGCCACAAAATATTTCAGCAAGAGTTTCCCCTCTCCTTATTCACATGAGCGGATATTCCTTTCAATTTTTTCATATCAAAGACACGTCAGGAGGTTCAAGAGCAAAATTTTCAATAGCAAAATAGGACATATCCAGCTCTCCAGCAGTGCACCACCTCTATTCAAAGTAAATTGAGTACAAATGACATAAAAATTGCATGCTCAAAACCCATTCTTTAAAAAAAATCTCGAATCAAATCTATTTTTACTCTCGATCTTAACTCCACTAAACAGTTCAACTGGAGAAGAATACCACATCCTACGAGATTATTCTTATCGAGAAGAAATGGCTAAATAAGCGGAAATGTGATTTGTTCACTCTCAACATAAAATCCATTATTTATTTATAACAGAGAAAAAGCTTTATTCAATTCAAAGCTTAGTAGGAAAGCATCAATATCAGCTTATCATCTTTTACTACTCTGTTGCAATAAAAAGTGGAAAAGGGCAAAGTTGAGTGTCAAAGTCACCTTCGATAACTATCGCACGCATTTCATTCCAATTTTAAACACATTCAAAATAAAATACTAATTCAATAAGTTTCACTGTCGTCGTGTGTCTTGCCCTCAACTTATTTTTTTAAAATAAATTTCATTATTCTCACAGTCTCAGTCTATTCAATACTCTCTTTGTTTTCAAATCATTCTAAGCACAATGCTCAATTTCCTCTAAAAAAAAGTGTGAATGAAACAGTTCATTTAAGACAAAAAAGCTTCAGTTCAACACACTAATTGGCTAGTTTAAACGAGGGCATTAACATTGCTAAAATTTTCAAGGATTATTACACATCCTGTCTCAATGACCACTCTCCACCCTCACGGGGACTTATTTCCTTGGCAGAGTTGAACACTTGAAGGCAAACAGCATTAAAAGTGCCACACTCTCTTCTACAAAGGTAAAGTCCACTACTCCACTTATTTCTTTGTATGGACAAAAAAAAACTTTGAAGGAAAAGGAAGACCAAGCCCAGCACGAAACGAGCAAGCTTGTCGGGGAAATGAGTGAACAACCCAGAGAATTATGAACGACTTCTTGGAAAAAATTGATGAAAATGTACCAGCTCTCCGGTCAACACAAAAAAAACTCATCCTCTTCTCATATCACAGGGAGGGCAATTTTTTTATGGGATGAGCACGCAACTCAAACAAGTCGAGTGTGGACTTTTCTAGGTAAATAAGTGTGGAAGGGAGCAAATAGTCGTAACAAAGTTGGGAAGAAGTAATGAACCTTTTTTCGCTTAAATATTATTGCTTCAACAAGGATGAAAAAAGAGCTTATATGCCTTGTCAACTTCAACCTTCTGCTCCTGCTGCTGGTTCACATAGGGAGAGGCTTTAAAAAGAAGCCCTTCTCAATTATAGAAGGGCAACTACTGTGAATCTCACAAGTTTGCACGAACCAGGTTAAAAATTCGAAGGGAAAATACATACCACCTCCAGGACACAGCAAGACACTCTTCCCATCAAACATTTTTCTTCTTCGGGAAAAGAAATAAAAGGAAATAGATATAACTTATATACAAAATTTAAAAACTAAAGGCACTTAAAAAAAACTGCACCAGATTATGACAATATCTTTGGCATTATGTTCAAGTAAAAAATCCGGAAAATACTACCCATTAGCTTTGGAGACCAGGAGCAGTTTTAAAAAACAGACAAAGTTTTAGGGTAGCTTTTAAGCTAGTTTACGATAAGTAAAAGGCTCCTTCTTTGATATGGAATGAGGAAGCGATAACGATAAAATTTTCAACTTGTCTGCCTGGACTTTTAAATATATTTAAATCCTTTGAGTTTAAAGAAAAGGGTATCTAAAATGATTAAAAGGAGACTAAACTGATGCTTTTAACATCTTGACGATGAGTTCATTCCCTTTTAAAGATACAATTATCTCTAATTATTTTGAATAAAGTTTTTAACCAACTTAAATTACTAGTTCCCCTTGAAGGTGTCAATATTTATATTTAGGAGGGAGACATTTCTTTCATAGATCATTCCCACACACACAGGAGGAGAAGCAATCCTCCCCCTTTTTAATTAGTATGACCATGACAGACAATAATGAGTTTAAATTGCGGTGAACTATCCTCACCTCTAACTCGTTTCGCATGGAAATTTGCAATTAAGTAATTGGATAATTGTTTCTAATAAGCGGTCATGCACTTTTCCGCTTATCAACGACTCATTTCCTTTCACAGCTAGAATCACACATCACCCATCCACTTCTTCTTTCTCCAGTAAACCCAACTATTTAAATTATTCGTTTGTAAATTCCAAATTGGAATGAATGAAACCTAAATTGCAACACTTGTCAAACCAATCTGCATAGAAAATGGTGCGAATTGCTATTCTTTTCGAATGAATGAAACGATTATGCATATCATCACCAAATATTTGCCATCCAACCCTAACAATGCACTAAATGCTTGAAGCATTAAGTAAACCTTCATATCACAATCAAAATAATAGTTTAAACAGAAACGCGATAACATTTAGGGGATGTAGCACGCAGCAATCATCCCAAGCACACTTTCATGTCACGATTCGTATGAAAATTCTAAAATATTTATATCTTTAGTCTAAAATCTCAGGTCTCAGATTGGCCCAATCTAGTCAGATAAATTGTTCTCCTTAAAAATGTAATAAATTGATGCTCTTTCTGAAACTACTAATGATTATGATTGAAACCAACTTACCCTCAACAGGTCAGGAGTGCAACTCTGAGCCGTATAGTAGAAGAGCTTCTTGGGAGAAATAACCGTCCCATTAACTTTCGAGCTGATGAGCATACAAACCGCTGCCAACAACTGGAAATGACTCCGTTCGATCTTCATCACTGCCAAAACGTTATCCAAATACTGGACTGCACGAAGATACACGAATTGCTCCATGTGTTCAGCTTCCGTTACCTTCAAATCAAACAAAGTGTAAAATGATTAATTACACTCCTTTCTCCTCCTCATCCTCCTCCCTTCACCCACTCACTTCAAACATCCAAAGAGTAACTTGAAGCCTCATATTCCGATTGATTTCCTTCTGGAAAAACTTGAAGTAATCAGGAATCGTCCCTTGCCTCTCCTCATTCTTCAACATTGATTGGAAAACTCTAGGATCATTCGAAATAGCCGGATCCCAATAAGCATCCGCTGGTGGATGATTATGATTCTTCATTTGCTCCGAAAGTAACCTTTGTTCCTTCATCCTCGAAGCAAAATCCGAATCCACACATGGAGAATCCTCCATCATCTCTTCATCGCACATTAGAGAAGCTGCCATTTTTAATTACTATTAACACAACCTCACATAAAAACTTCTTCCTCCGTCCACTCAATCCAAAATAATTCAACTCACTTCTCACAAAAACTTCTCATCACAACCATCCAACTATTCACTTCATTCCCGATTACCCCAGAAAAACTACGCAACCAACCCAATCAAGAAAATTTTTGATAAAAAAAACTATCAACTTTTCAAGAGACAAGTCTCTCAACTCGAACTCCAGCGGAGTAACAGGCAGCGCTGAAGTTTGAGATCCTCTCCTCATGAGATATGGACCATCACTAGTTGAAAATGTGAAAGAGGAGCTGCTTTTCAGAAGAGAAGAGAAGCAACAGTTTCCAGACTCCAGACCATTCACATATCCCATATCCAATCCATGCTTTTCACATAACCAGCCAATGCTCTAGGCCGAGCTTTTGCTCTTGCTTTGTATGCGGATGGGATAGCGATGATGATGATTTCTGAAAAATTTTCGCTTTTTTCACCCTTTTTGAGTAAGTTTCTGATTGGCTAAATATAGCATTGATTGATTGGAAATAGCATTGGATTGTATACGAAGAAATCTGAAGTGTTACGTGGCTTTTGGGGATTGGAAGGGGTTTTTGCATGTCAAAGGGTGGCTTGCTGACTGTTGTGAGTGGAGTGGGGTTGAATGAAAACTTTTTGACAAGTCTTTGACAGTTCAACTTTTTTCGGTGGATTGAGGCTTTTTTCGGTGTGGGTTATTTTTGGGGATATTTTTTGAGAAATAAAAGTGATTAATTCGAAGTGAAAGGTAAGAGGGGAAGTTTTTTTGGGGTTTGAAAAATTGAAGGTTGGAAAAATTAAGGGTTTTTGATTTTTTCTGTTTTTTTTTTATTAATTAAGGGCGCGGATCGAGTATGGATCAAGCAGAGAAGTCTGATAAGGAAGCGGGGTCTGTTGGTGTCCCTCCGACTCCGGAGGCAAGGCAAGATCCGTACGAGGAGTATTCGACTGAGGAAATCGAATCGGACAGTGACGATGTTCCAACTCCGATTATGAGCGAGACGGAGGAGGCAACGACTCCCAAGAAGGACGTGAAGAAGGAGCAGGTCAAGGATGTCAACGCGAATGAGCAGGTGCTGCCTGATAGCACAACTGATGATGGTAAGTTTAAGTGTTAAAAAATGAATTTGTTGATAAAATTTGGTAATTATTATTGTTTAATTGTAGCCCCTGAGGCATCTGCAGCTGGTGGAGCTCAAGCTGCCGCTGATGTCGCGTATGAAGCGGATGAGTCATCTGAGAGTTCCCATGGCTCTCTTTGGACTCCGGAGGGGGAGGAGAATTCGGATACAACTGATGGTGAAAGCGGCAGCGGGAGTTCTACCCGGAAGCCAGCTACGGTTTCTGAGTGTTCTGAGGATGAGGATGAGGAGTGGTTGCCAGCCGGAGTGAAGAAGAGGAAATCGGGGAAGCAAAGGAGCAAGAAGGGCCCTTCTAAACGTTCCAAATAATATTCTAAACTTTCACATTTTCTCACAAGTTTTCACATTAAAAAAACTGGTTATTGCTGTATCAAATCCAGTCTAAATGCAAATAAATGATGTTGTATTGCGATCACTAAACATAAATTAAAAAGTTGTCATTTGTTATTTGTAATAGTAGAATATTTAAGTAATGAACTAGTAATTTAAGAGATTGACAGTTAATACTAGCTGTCACTTTGTGACAGAACCTTCTTCACTGGCATAAAACATCTTGTCGTTTTCTTGAAGAGTGCAAGGTCGTTCTCATTCTCTCTCCAGTAACTAACATGTTCCTGGACAATGGCATGAAACTCTAGTAACAAATCAGGGAACAATAAATACCTTTAACAAAGGCATCGTAGACAAGTGCACATCATTGGGGATGAAACAAGGCAACAGTTTCCTTTCAATTCTCGGATGACACAACATTGACTCAGGTTTTTAGGACTTGTAACTCAAGACCCGTATTTTTATGACCAGGTAGAGAAAAGGAACCTCATCTGAAGGGACGGCAAAATTCCCTTTTTGTCAAAAGTCGAAGATTGTAAATGAGATGGTGGTAGATGTAAAGCGAGAGAGAGAGAGAAGATGATGGTGGCAAGAATTTTTATTTTCCTTCTAATAATAAATAGAAATTGCCTAAACGCATAAGAAGAAGAAGGTCCTTGTTTTATTCTTTTCTTGTAATCACCGCAACACTTGAGAGAAAAATCTAGTCATCGAGGAGGAGCTGAGAGAGTGCCTTAGCCTTAACTTGACTCCATCAGTTTCATTATCGACTACCACAAGAAAAGAAGAGGGAACAAAAGGAGCTGAGTCAAGTCTCCAAAGATCAACTTGTTGATGAAGCTCTTTCAAACTCCAAGACTCTCAGTTATCCAGCCTCTCTCTTCAGACTCCCTTGTCCAGAGTCAATTGCACCTTTTCAATGATCCGCATTGTTAGGTTCAAACCTCATAAAATAAAAGGTGGGAAGAGAATCTCTCTCCAGGACCTTGCTCTTCCCTTAATATCTTTTAGAACAAGAAAGATCAGTAAGTACCCCCATAGATTCTTATGTTTTCTTAAATGTATGGATTATATTTTTTGTAGATTTTGTAGTTAAAAAATCTTTTTATTTGAAGGGGTGAAGAATTGAAAATTCCATCCATCTGTTGTTCCTATCACGTCGCCAAAAAAATCCGTACTGCTCATCTCTCATTAATAGCATTCCAGTTAAAATACTTTGCATCTTTTTTAAGCTTAATCACTAAACAAATATTAGAAATGTAAACATGCATACACATTAGCAACAATAATGGAATTTTTCCCTCCGCGTTTCATTGTTAAGGTCTTTGGATTTTTTTCTTAAAATCTTTCACCAGCTAATTGGTGACAAGAGTTATTGAATTGGTTGGTGTTCTCTCTCTCTTCACGACCATGTTTGTCACCTTTTTCATCCATGAATATTTGGAATGTTATACGTGTCAGGGCTTTAAGAATCCTTTTTTTCATCCACCTTCCCTTTCCATTCATATCAAATTACTACCGACTAGAAAAAAAGGCCCCAGTAGCTAGTTGTGATAAGTCGGTGTATGAAATTCATCTCTGAGAAATTATAAATCACGACTTTTCTCAAAATAACCCATAAAATTATTATTACATTAGGGATTAAGGTGAAGTATGAGAGTGGAATTTCTTTTGGCTTTCGTTCCACATCCGCACTCGACTTTTAATGCTTTTAAAGGCCCATTTACAGGTATTTTGTACATTGTTAACTCCAAGTAAATAGCTTATATTAGCGTATTACTCGCTCTTCATAATATTCATATTAATAAAAAAGCCAAGTTAGAGAAGAGGGAAAGCTGTTATGTGAGACAATGAAATTCTTGAGTTGAGAATCATGAGTTATGTGAGCTGTGAGTGGACTCCCGACCTACCCCTCATGAGAGGAAAACTTTGTAGATGCGGAGCGAACAAGGCTCATTTTATTCCTCCACTCGACCATCCAAAGGGAATGGAGGAAGCCCTCCACTCTTTAACTCTTGACTACCTTGCATCATCATCAAGTAATCATAATCATCAACAAGAAACATCAGTCAAGCCAAGAGACGGTAGTCGTATGGAAACCATTTTTTGCTACTTGTTCTCCAACTAGGAAGGAAAACCCTTCCGACAATCCTACCTCAACCTTTTTCCAAGATGCATTTCTGTTTTTTTTTCTCTTCTACCCTTCTCTTTACATACCTCCTTTAATTCATTCCCCAAACAATTTAATTTTTATACGAAAAAAAGTCAGCAGAGCTTCTCCTCTTTCATCCAGAGCTGTTTCGGTACAGAGGAGAAAAGTGGCTTCTTCTTAAGGTATTCCATCTAAGCATTGATTTTCTTAAGGAATTCTTCGAACAAGTCTTTAAGGTCGTTAGTCGTAACAATCATGGGCTCGAATATTGATGATTATCATTATGATGATGACGCTTCACTCTCATTTCAATTCTTTCATAGCTCCTGTGATTAACAATAACTCCAGATTAGCTGACTAACCGACTGACTGAGTTTGAGTGAGGGAAAGCCAATTGTATTCCCATCTCTAAAAAGAGAGTCACATACCTTTTATTGATGAGAATCCCCAGAAGAAGAAAAGGGATGAAGAAAGTGATGTGTGATAAGAAGGGTAAAATAATAAATGCCCAAAGTAATGAAAGTGAATGCGGCTCGTTTTTAATTCCTTTGCAGATTGAAAAACGCATTAAGTCAGACTATTCTCTAGTTTCTCATCTCTCAAGATAACCTCTTATAATAAGGTCAGAGAGATAAACAAGAGCATTACAAGTTGAGGAATTCTAGAAAATATAATGCGGAAAGTTCATTCCACCAGATTTCCAGAGAGACGGGGACGTTTTTCTTGTAAAAAATTACATTTCTCGTGTGGTATAGTAAAGATTACATGTGGTCTGTCGGCTGCTGCAGTTTCTCATTCCCAGAATAATCACGCTCTTCCGAATTCCATTGCGTACTCCTGTGGATTTCTACCCCACACAAGAAGATGATCGATTACGTCCTCGCACAAAGAAACAAACCCCATAATATTATATAACTTTCAATCTCGAATCTCGACCAACCTCTAGTTACTTTATTATGATGATTATTATTTTCAGATCTAGTCGTCTCTCTCAACCTCAGCCTCCCATCATCTCTCTTCGCCATTAACTTTATCCTTGTCGGGAGGGATCCGTCCTTGAGCTTCGTTACGGTTTGGGTAGCCCCAATTAGAAAATATACTCTGGACTTGATTACTATTAAAGTTACCAATGGAATGTACATTACTCGTTGAAGATGTGGTGAACAAGTCATTTTCATTAATTCATACGGAAACAAAAGGGGCAGACTGATACCTGAGAACCTTCTTGTATGACTCAGCGCAAATATTTCGCAGTTATATAACAAATTCTTTCAATTTTCCTTTCTAATTGTTCAAACACTTAATTGACTACTTGTTAAAAGATTTTACCATTTCAAAGATAATATTTGAATTGAAATATTTGCGAAAAGCAAATGCAAACCTCTTCGTTTGTGTCGCAGTTTTTGTCAAAGTGAGGAATCTTGGCACTTAAGAAGTTAAAAATATTTTTTAAATAATTGTAAAGCAATTCTCTCAAAATATATTTCAAAACTTTGTCATAAAAATTGCTACGTCAGCCTTCCCTAGACGACAAAGGACAAGAGTTTAAAGCATGTGGAGTTTTTTGGGTAGTAACGCCGGCGTAATCATAAGCACAATATGCATCTTAATTTTGTGGACACCTTGCTGAGACATTATTAGCTTAAAAGGTCCATTCTTCTTTCGTAGACAATTAAATTTTTCGGCATTTCCTCTACTTTTATTCCCCAAAAAACATTTCCAACTCGGACAAGTTCTCATTCTCCTTGTCTGTGTGGATGATAATGAAGTGGAGTGAGAAAGATGAAGCGCCACGTCTGCTCTACACATTCTATTCAGTAGATTCTTTGTCTTTGTAATGTGATCCAAAAAGAGCAAAAAAGAGAAGCAAAGGAAAAAAAATTTGCGCAGTAAAAAAATCCCCGTCTGTGAAAGTGATGCCGACTAGTGGCTCAACATAAGTAGTTCGTACGCAATGGAATGAGTTGTAAACCGTGAGAAACGTTATAAAGAATCAATCACACAGAAGAAAAAATGCTACAAAGTGATTTACTATCGTATGTCGACTCTCGACACCAAAAACAATTCGATTATACAAGTTGCACATTATGCTCAGGCATAAAGGTTGGATTCCCCCGACTTCATTCATGGCGAGATTGAGATGGCTTTGTACTGAAATGCTCTATATTTTATAGAGAAAAAAAACGTCACTTTATCTTATCAATATCTGGTCAGAGACTCGCATGTTCAGTGTTCAGCTCACTCATTCCTTTTAAGTGGTGATAAAGATGGGGAAGATAAAAGGGGATTTTGCATACTTGCTCTAGAGATCCTTTTCTTTTTAGTGTTTGAAAACTGATACGAATTAATGATAAGGAGGATGATTATGTCATTGCAAAACATTTATAAGTTTTTGCGAGCAATGATGGCTTTCTTAAGTTTGCTAAATTGATCCCTTTTTTTCGCAAGTTTATTAGGAATTTTATCAAAGACTAATAAGACTCTCATTCTCTTAATTACTCTGCATTCTTTGTGGAATTTGATGACGACCTTTGGCAAGTTGACTAAATATTAGGAAAGATATCCTTTGACTTTCATCTTTTTAGACAACATTTTTTATTCATTTCGCAGTCAATATCCAGGCAACTACTCTGCAGACAAAGATGACCAAACAAATTCCCAACTATCGGCATTCCCTTTCAACTTGAACTCGAGCCGGATGGTAGTGATTAGGAAGTAGTGAATTGTAAACACTGTCTGACATCTCTTTTACTTATTGACACAACCCATTCATTCATGAAATGGTCAGTTTTATCAAACCTTTTACGTCACATCCTCTCCAGTAAATAAATTGTGCAAGTCTCAAAATTGCACTTGCAATTAGCTCAAAAGCACGAGTTCATTTGCTCTGATATAATCCATTTATCCATTAAATAAGATTATGGCCGACTTGGCTCCAGAATGAATGAAATGACAGTATCGTCTACCCCACTAAAAATATGAAATCCGAGAATAATATTTTGTTATGAATTGCTCTCTAAGCCCCTGGATATTTTAATGTGTGGTGCCAGCTCCTGTAACAAGGTTTGGAATTAAAAGCTTGTTAAAAATAGAGCTCGATAATAAACTGTAATTATATCAAAGTCTGATGACGAAGCTGATGCATTCCATCCTAAATTGTATCTTGCTCCACTGCACTTTTCCTTTAGATAACGATAATGACTAAAGGATCAAGTGGTTTCTTCAATATTGAAGAAAGGAGGCATTAACTTGGGATGATGACTTTGAGCATCTTCGCGGCAATCTCTTCCAAGACCCTGCACCTTACCTACCTTCAACTCACACTTGTTCTCCAACAATCTCAAACCTTTTTTTTCAGAGGTGGCTTACCATTTCGTGTGCAACTGGTGTGAACAAGGGCTAAGGGCTGAGTCCTTATACTCCCTTAATAATCCTAATAATACTTTAGCCTCCGGTCTACCGCCTATGCCTTTTTCACTTGGCTTCTTAGAAATGCAACATTTATTTCACTCTGCCGAATTGCTTTTTTTTCGCCTTGGATATGCAGGACCTACGATATATGAAGATTATGCTATCCTTTTTTTCCTTGCAGATAAGAAGACCTTCTTTAAAATGTGACCCTGAAAAAATATATAAAGTGATGGTGATGAACAGCTTCTTGTTATTAGTGTTTAGCTGAATCCCAAAGAAAAAAAAGTAGGAGCAGCAGGTTGATGCTGTTTAAACTATTGTTTGTGGACCTTTTTCCCTTCTTCTCACTCCTCGTTACTAGCAGGTTCCCTTTTGACGTCCGTCATTCCACTTCTCCTTTATAGTTTATATCATAGTCACAAATTATACATTTTTATAGGATGATTCCAAGAGATGCACAAAACAAATTTTGTTTTTTTCTCTCACTCTCTTTGGCCCGAAGAAAACACAGCATCATCACACAGTCCCTTTCTTAAGAAAAGAATTTTTTCTTGTTATTACAAGCGGTGCAGAAAGTCAGAGTCTCGCTGAGTTTTATTTCATTATTTTCCCTTTTTTTCTCACTTGCTTCTCTCTTCCTAGGAATTTTCATTGTTTGGAACTGCTCTGCCGAGTGATATTGATGGTGGCTGAAGAGAAGTCCAGCTAGGTCTTGAGAGAGAGAGGAAGAAGGAAAACGATTAAATCTGTTGTTGTTGTGGTCCCTTCCTCAATACTTTTCGTGAGGGCTTAAAAATATATCGGCCAGAAGCTGTAAAAAAAGTGAACTATGCAATTTAAAATGATGATAAGAAAGCTAAAATAATTTTCGAGGCGGAAGGTTCGCCAGTGGAAAACAAAGAAGTAATAAGGATTCCCAAGAGGAATTATCCTGACACAGTAAAAAGGTTCGCAGTTAGTGACAGGTAAACAAGGAATTCTTCTCGAGTAATAAAATTGAGGTGAGGATATTGAGTAGTACACCTGACATTTGATTTCACTCCGAGCTTCTATATGAGCCCTTTTGTGATTGGGACCCACAGCAAATAATTATTGGAGGGAACTCTCCGTCAATGGAATGTTCATTACTATAAAAGGCTTTTTTATTGCTCCTTTCACACCTCAAGAAAAATGTTGATTAGCCGAGACATGCGAAAGTCACAATCGTTTTGGAGAGAAGTGAATGGGTTAAAGAAAATCACTTTTTTAAATGACATCTACTCACCACACTCATTATTATGCTTTTAAAGATGGCAATAATTATGCAATTGCAAAACGACTTGGGGAATGCGAGAAATGCCAGTTCAAAATACATAGCCCATGTTGTTTTTTTATAAATCATTTTGAAATGGAATGTATGTGAAAATATTTTGCAGAAAGGATTAACGCATTAGTGAAAAATGTTTTGGATTTCGTATCTGAAAAAAAAAACAATGGTTATTGTGGACAATAACAAGTACCCCATTTATCCAGAGACCTTTCATTCCTCGCCCAACCTGTTGAGCCATCATTACTCGATAACTACTGTAGAAGCGGTGTGTCGAAAAGCAATCCAATTTCTGAGAAGATGCGAAAAATTATTGTTATTGGATAAACATCTAGTCTGTGTGTGAGAGAATGCCTGTAGCAGTAAAAACCTGGATGGTTTTCACTTGAATGAAACCTATTTTGCAATCCCGGATCGCCAGTGGAATGTGTAGGGTACTATCAATGGTTGTGAAATGTGAGCTCATGGAGAAAAAAAAGTGGGTTGCCCTTTATCTCTTTGTGCTCTTTATGACTTTTTCTGACTCACATTTATCTCCAGAGAATGGGCAAAAATAAACAACATTTTATGCTCCAGCCGAGACAGAATAGCTTGTTACAAGGTACACTGGAGACGACGGGGATTCCGCGAGTGAATGAAAGAATTTCGCAAGCGAAACGTGTAAATTATCGGAGGATAAAGCCATTCATAACATTTTCGAAATTGGGGGGTAAAAATCCTCATTGACAATTTGCAATTGTGAACTCTCCTGGAATTCTTTTGGAATCTTGACAATTATTTCTGCGAAATAGCAAGATAAAAATACCAAAGTTATCTCCACGATTAAAGTAATAATCATTAAGTTTTACACAAGTCATTTATTTTGTTAAAATACTTAAACCTTGTGGCGACAGTGGCTTATCTACAAATCAAGGCAACCTTTTATCTTATCTAAAACTTTTGAGAAAAGCTAAAAATAGAATTAAATAATGACTCATATTTCTGAAAGATGAGCTACTCTTAAAATAATTTGTGAACTTTAATGTAAACATTTCACATTCAATTTTGTGCCCAACCTCATTTATATTTTTTGACATGCCTACTGCCCCTAAAGGAGATCACCTTCTCCCACTACGACAAAAAGATATTAAAATTCAAATTAATACAAATTCATCTTTATCATCAAATCCCCTCCTATGAATTGGCAATTTGCAAAAACTGTTACCATTTTTTCAATTGCTATTAAAAGACCTGCTTTTAACGATGCAGTTTATTTTTTTGGCGAGAATAAAAACCATCCACTTACTGTCAATCAATAAAGCTCACCATGAAGCTTAATGGGATTCATCTCATTTGAAATGTGGAGGTGCCAACATGGTTTGGTGTGAGCAAAGCAATAAAACAATCAGCTCCGGGCTCACAGCTTCAACTATCCGCTTCTTTCTGCAATGCTTCTAGTAAAACAAAGAGTTTCTTCAATTCCAGTATATCTGTTTACTTTGTTCAGTTGTAAAAGGTCTTGGCGATGATGGTATGAACAAAGAATAGTTCATTATTTCTACGAGCTTCTTACCCAAAACCCTTCTTACCCGCTTTATTAACACTCAATTAAAATACCAATTAATGAATTTACAACTATTTTTATTTACAAAAAGTCTGACTTAAAATATTTATTTCATAATTAGAGATCCAAGTTAGAAAGGATTTCAAAAACTGATTTCTAGAAATTATTTCAAGAAGCAATTTTTGTTCCGAGGAACAGGTGAATTGATCTTGAGTGTTCGTGTAAAAAGGGGAAATACTTTTAAGATTCTTTTGATACAAAGTTATGTGGAGTTGGAATAGCTACTTTATTTCTTCATTCAATATTTTTGGTGGGATTTGTATAAGAAAGAAAAGCTTTAAAAGGTGGTTAATAGTGGAGAGAGAGAAATCAACATTGTTTTCTCACATCTCTTGTTTCTCTAGAGGCGAGATGAAAATCTCTGAGATAGCAAGTCTCAGAAGAGAGTGTTGCTGTATGAAAAAGTGGAATTGTTTTTTCTCTTCTCAGACAAATACTCAGTCTTACATGGGACGATCATCGACAGGATTATATCTCTGTCGGAATAAAAGAGTCGGAACCAGGAGCCTCTTGAGGCGGACAAAGGCTAGTCCTGAATTATTATTGATGGTATACATGGAAGAGGAATCATTAAATTTTTTCTTTGATTCACCCCCATTCAGTTTTACAGTGAGAATTGCTTTCTCATTCATGAATCATGACATATTTTCTCCTTTGTTGAGGTCAGAGATTTTAGGGAATAATTTGGAGTAGATTACTCGTTTTGGATGGACATGGGTGTTAAAGACGTCATAAAAAAGGGTAGCTAAGGGACTTTGTATAGAGAGATGCATATTTTTATAAATTAAAGAATTTAAATCAGTATACGATAAGGGTATATAAGGGCCCTTAATTATATAAAAGTCGTTGTATAAAAGCGAGATAATGGGTGAGCATAAATGCACGCAATGGAATGATGATGATGCTGGTCCATTGATAAATCCTGGATTTGAATCTGATTCCGTGTGTTGAGGGGAGAAAATGGGAATTTTAGAGATCTTGGTTTTTTTTTATAGTGAACGAGTTTTGCTCCGGTTTGAGATGAGATGTGCTTTGGAGATTATTTGGAAGCTGCTGAAGTAGGCAATATGGAGGGAGAGGGATGAAAGCGTAAAAATCATCAGCGTTGGAGAGATTGGATAGGGTGAACCTTGCTCCCCATTTCTGACCCCTTGAACTTGATATATACCTATCATTATCATTCATGAAATCATTGAGGAGGAAAACCGCTCCATGAATTACCTCACTAATCCCATTCACAACTGGGCAACTGGAGATGAACGAGTTAATGAAAGAAAAATGATAAACTCAGTTCATCTTACGACCTCACTGCAAGTTGGGGAGAAGTGGAGCTATCCACTTGATAATTTATGACAAAAGACGAAAACTCGTAAAAAAAAGGGTTGAAAAGGATTTCTTTTTAGATGCGGGTTTAAATCGCATTTTTAGATGGCGTCGAAGAATTCGACGGAATTTAAAGTGACAAATAATTGTTAAGTTAATTAGCTAAAGTTTTGAGCGGATGAGTTTTCAAATGGTTAAACAAAGTCAGATGAATTACAAAATGAACAGTAGAAATGGTTGAAAGAATCCAATTTGTTTGGTTTAAATTAAAATATTTTTTCTATGCAAGCTTTATAGAAAATAATACTTTTTAGGAAATTGTACTCAATTATTAGTTAAAAAGGCTTTGATCTAAAATTAGTTTAAAACAAATCACTTCGGATTTACAATTAAATTTGATTAATTTTAAATGTTGGAAATTCCATTTTTTTTATAAATTGTCAAATAGTCTGCAACTAATTTTTAAAAGCTTTCATGAAGAACTTTCAGAAACCAAGCAGCCTCCCTTATCCCACCAAAGCCAACCCTAAAACACCTACTCTCTTTCAACTTTCCAAATAAGGAATTGCATACAAGTTTGCCATGCAAAAATTTCAAACATGGATGCCTTATTGAATCCTCCGCAACCCTCTACACTCCAGCTATTACAAACTCCATGTTAAATCCATACTTTAATCCTCCATATTAGATTTTGCAAACTTTTTTTAGCAAACTACTTGATTGTTGCAATTCCAACTTTCCTATCCCAAACGTATGAAGAGCACCCACCACCCTTACTAACAAATAGAATGTCTTGCAAAGATTTCCTTTCACATTTTCCCTATTCACATAATAGTATTGGTATTCCTTTCCCACACGCCAATTACTTTCCCTCTCACAATGCTGAAAACATCTAACGGACAATTTTCTTCCAATTTCTCTAACCTGTTCAGTCTTGCAATTCTCTCTCTCCATTTAGCGAATGGTTTAGGCGCGTTTCCTCTACCTTATTTTCTCAGAATGTCCAGTAAAATATTTCAGAATCAGCAAACTAACATAATACATTGGAAGGCGGGAGTGAAGCCTTAACTTTGTCATTCTCCACAATCTTTTTACAATCACAAATTCTGCCAATAGCGATTGCTCGCGGATGCAATGCTCAGATTTACTTGAATAAATGGTATGAAATAATACGATTATTTTGGGAGAGCCAAGAATAGAGTTTGTGATTGGTTAAAAATAAACTCGGGACTGTCGGCATTCATTTTCTCCTTACCCCAATATTATATTGGCAATATATTCAGTTGTTTACGGGCTGTGGAGATGTTTCGCCATATTTTTTCGCAAAATTTCTCAATCTCTAATCCAATATTTTAAGTGATGAACGGACTCGTAGAAGAAATCCTTATTTTTTACACTGCCAACTACAAAAAAAATACTTTTTTGTGCGAAAAGGGAGCGCGCCCGTTTTTTGCTGATTACTCAACATCCATAATGAGAAGGTAGTTACAACTGACATAATTCAGTTGAGCATTTTACGACAGACACATGCTGCTATAGAGCTTGCCCTCATGCCAGATTTTAGGGGACAAAAAATTGTTCTAGTTTTGCAAAACTCACCTAATCTCATACTATTAGAGAGGAAAAATAAGCCGTGGGGGATTCAACATTTTTACGAGTGCGAAATTGCGTATTTTAAGAAAAAATCGTTTGCTCTTGTTTGTTCTTTGGTAAAGGTTGTAATTGAAATAAATTCTAAAAAGGTTTACAAACCGCAAGATTTCAAAGGCTTGGTTTAATTTGCAAATTAAACAGTCAATTAATCTGAGATGAATAAATTTTTGCAATGAAGGAAAGGCAGTAGAGAATGCTGATATGCATCGTTCGGTAAAAGGTGATGCAAATGAGAGAAAATTACGATCATAAGAGGAATGAATAAAAACAATAATATTATTATTTTATTACTGGCTTCCCCGGTCCATCCATAGTTATTGAGTAGTAGTTGGATGCGGGAGGGAGCCGTCTTGTGCAGGCATTTTGCAAAGAAAGTAATAAAAGCTTAGGATAATTTCAAATACACATTAGTATTGTACGAAGTGGAGAGCGGGTCTCCTCCAAACTCTAAAAGGTTGAATTTGTTGACTCAAGAAGGGAATGATAGGTGGAAAGAGAATGGCCAGCGACTGAAGCCAATATGGTCCTGCTTCTAGTCCTGTTCTGAAATGGGACAGCTGCAAAATGCCCATCTCATCAGCATACCTTTGCTACCCTCACGGAGCAGAGATTGAAGTTTGACATTAAAGTATTAAACGAACCAGCCGGTCCCATCAAACAGGATCGTCATGATTGCCGAGTTGATTTGTGAACTGGGAAAACATTCGTTTACTCCGCACAGGAGTTAGATGCGAAACGAGCAAAGATGTTAAGTCGCAAGAGCCAATTCCTTTCCAATATATAAAGTGAACAAGGGAATGCATCCCGTCTGCTGCTTCTCGTGCACTGGTTTTCAGCAAAAAAGGAACGGGTTTCGTAAACACTTTGACCATTTCGTCCCTCTTTGATTCACTGATCACAGAGATCATTCTCAACGAATGTCTATACACGTTCCGCAACCGAGTCGAGTAATTGCTAGTAAACTATTTCTCTTTCGTTTGTAAATCTCTCGAGATTGAAACTCTTTTTGTCCATCCTATACCATCTGTCATATCAGGAATCTCGTCGTGTCAATTAAAAGGAGGCGAATTAGCACTTGCCTTTCAGACTTGAATTTGCAAACATTTAAAATCTCAGCATTTTATATTAAATTGGGTTGAAATTTCTTAAAAGTTTTAAGGAAGTAAAGAGATTTCGGATATATGCTAGTATTATAATTGATGCAGTTTGATGAAAAGGTTGAATCATTGCATGCTGTCTAATACCTAGTTTATCATTAGCTCCTGATAATTTTTACTGAGAATTTCCACTATCATTTTGCCATTCTCTCTACCTGTCCCCTAAACAAAGAGAAGGTTTTTGAGTTTTTACATGTTTTTTTTTTCACCAGAAAGAAAAAAACAAGTGGAGAGGAGTGAGGACGGTCTCTTCAAGAATGCGACCAACTTCCCTTTGTTCAATTTAAGATATCTTGTACATGATAGAATGCGTCATGAGAAGATGCAAAACCACACCTGCTGCTCAGCAAGTAGTCTGCAACTTGCTTTGTGGTCTCCCAATCAAAGACCACATTTTACTTTTTTTTACTAAACCTTTTTATACTTCTTTTGGGAGTTTGTCAAAAAAAAGTATTAAAAAAAATATTTGCTACGCAATTTATATTTAAGAACTATATGGGATTTGTGTTCGTGCATGGCAACAAGAGCTTCATGATTAATGCAAATATTATGGGGATGATGGTTGAAATTTATTGATACGATTGCTCCCAGGGAATATCCAATCTTTAAAAAATATTAAATAATGTTTAGTAATATATTCGTAAAGTCCTCTCCGCTTTCTCCGAGTTAACTTTTAAGACTTGCTAAATCCATTAAATGAATAGATCATAAATTGTCAATTTGCAAAGACAAATTGTCAGAATGCCCCGTCCAAACATGATGGTGAATTAGAATGCAAAGCCTAAAATAAAGAGTCTTTATTCCCGCAATAAATCCTTATCTGGGGTGCAATTAACTTTGATTTTTATAAAAATCGACTTTAATAGCAGACATTTGGTTGAGCTTGAATTTTATAATTTAATACGAGTAAACGTCAGGCGAGGCACATGCCTCGAAATAAATTGAATCACTACAAGAAGAATCAAGCAAAAGACAGGTGAGTAGTTAGTGGATGGATCACTTCAGCTTTATTGTCTGCTAAAAATGTTGAGCATGCAACTGAGAGAGAAAAGATGTGCAGTCGATTGTTGTAGAAACAGTTGGGGAGCAGACGCAAACATGCGAAAAAAATCAGGCAGGTTTTCACTGCTTTACTCTTGCACTTGCAGATTATTCAACATGGCGGCCCCATTTTTGCAATCTGATTTTTACTCGAGAGATTCAGAGTTTTGTGCTGGATAAAGTTCTTCATTTAAACTTTCACGTATTCCATCTACGATGTTTTAAACATATGAAAAAATCGAATATTGCAATCTCATAAATACTTTCACTTTCTTTCTTATATGACAAAATCGTAATCAATTCCCAGCATTCGCTCGTCGATTACTGAGTTAGCCGCTAATGAATAATAGATTTTGCTATTCTTTACCCACGCTTCCTCCCTCGCTATTTGTCATGCACTCCATAAATTTCGGTATTTCCTTGTCAGTCTTGAAATTGGATTCATAGAAAAACTTCCTGTGTCACTGCACTGCATACAGAATTTTCACTTTTCTTTGCAATTGGGACAGTATTTTATCACATTACATAATGACACATTTCACCCATTCTTCTTACCGATAGCCCATCAATCACTAACCGGCTGGAGGAAATCGGTTGCGAATTGCGTTTTAAGAGAAGCCGATTTATTTTGGGTGGAAAACCGATGTTTTGTTAGTACGCGAATGGTCTTGTTCCCATCAACTTGTGCACTCTTAAAATTCAGCATTTATTTCAACATTTCATTTAAAAAAAAGTGGACAAAGTTATAAACTTTAAGCTTTAAATTTTACCGACAGCTTAAAGCGATTTCAGAACGCTTTTATTGCGTAAGAATGAAAGGTAGTAAATTAAAGGGAGTTTTATTAGCCGTGATCGTGATAACCTTTGCCATCACCCGGTCGTGTGGTGACTCAACAAAGCCATCCATTTGGTTATGGCCTGATCAAGGAACAGGAGGAAAAATTAATTTCACTCGTGCAACCGGACGGGCAGGTATTGAAAATATTAAGGAGAAAATTAAATGGCCAGTTTTCATTTCTTTTGCCGGATTATTCTAGCGAGTCGAGTTGAACCAAGAGCCTTATTTCCATTTGGAGGAATTCCTGAAAGTTTCCAGCGAAGTTTGACTACTCCTCCGACCTCGTTGAATAGAGTAGGTTATATAGTTGGGAACTGTACTTGTGTACCCTTTTATTTTTGCGATGAGGATCAGGTAAAATATTTTTATTATGACATGAGATATTTATTTTACTATCCCACTTCTAATGCCAGATTGTGTCAGACGGCCCCGGAAGTGGATATGGACAGAAGTGGCCGTGCCGAAGTGTATTGGAAGTTTGCTGTAAAAACCCTCGCGTTCCCTTGACACCCGCACCTGCCACTTCCGCTACCCCAATTTCACCAACCACGAGTACAACTACTCCACCTGGTTATAATCCAGAATGTGGAACTCTCCACCCGAATGGGGTTCACGCGAGAGTTTTAGGAATGAAAGTAAATCAAAAGGTTGTAAAGAATTTATTCGCAAAATAAGCAATTATTTTTTAGGATTCAGTAACCCAATTCGGAGAGTATCCGTGGCAAGCGGCTATCCTAGAGCAGAGAATAATTGGTGGAAGTTGGGTCTTTAAATTCGTTTGTGGAGCGGCTCTTATTTGGGATTCTGTAGTTTTAACAGCAGCGCATTGTGTTCAAGGGTATAAAAATTATGTTTGAAAGGGCTCCAAATTTTTAAAATTTATCAAAATTTAATAGGAGAGATGCAAGTCAACTAGTTATTCGATTGGGGGAATGGGATACGCAGTCAACTACGGAGGTTTTACCTCACCAGGTATTTCGCTAAAGTATTCCTTGCCTCAGCTTTTGCTACTTTGCTGCACTCTATCCACTCGAGCTGAAATAGGGGAACGAAGAACGCTCTTTGTTCACCTGCGCAAGATGCGAAGCCATATGCAGATATAAATTTTAACGCATGAAATTTACTTTAGGATATTCTGGGAAGTGAAATTGTCGTCCATCCTTTATACTACAGTGGAGCTTATCATAACGATATCGCCTTAGTATTTCTTCAAAGTGCGGCTACCCTAGCCCCCCACATTGATACGATTTGTTTACCCAATTTGAGTTCACAAATTAAATATGATGGGACATCATGTTGGGCTACGGGATGGGGGAAGAATAATTTTGGTTTGTTTAATTTAAAAGGTCATGATTAAAATTACTAATAATTTTTTTCTTCAGGAGCGAATGGTCATTACCAACCCATTTTACATGAGGTTGAGCTCCCAATTATTCCGAAAACTGTTTGTGGTCTCCTCCTCCGAAATACAAGCTTGGGAGTAAATTTCAACTTTCATAACAGCTACCTCTGCGCAGGAGGAATGCAAGGGAGGGACTCGTGTATTGGGGATGGAGGTAATAAAGAATAATTAATTATATAAAACATTTACAACTTATTATTTAATAGGAGGACCACTTGTCTGTCCAAGTCTTTCGAATCCTTGGAGGTACATTCTTGTCGGAATAACTTCTTGGGGGATCGGCTGCGGAAGTTATGGAGTTCCGGGTAAATTGCTTTAAATATTTGAATTTTTTTAAACTCTTAATCTATTTTAAATTTAGGTGTGTATGCTGACGTTGCCCAATTCGAAGTCTGGATAGAAACCCAACTCGCCTCCAAACTTCCTTTCTTCGATCCAAGAGAAATAGCCGTAAAAGCAGTTGACAATTCAAAAAACAATACCCGTTCAACCCACCCCACACAGTATCTTTGACAAGCCGAATACAACCCAGAGAAGAAATGAGAGTACCCGTGCAATCCTCTTCCACGAGGACGTAACCACCCGTTTCAATGAAAGTATGAAAGGCTCCAGCATTCGCCTCAAAAAGAACTCCTTCCTCCTCCTCTCCACCCTTCTAATAAACAATTTTACTTAAACTAATTGTAACATTGTGTCATCAAAAGTACATTTTTTCTTTATTTCGAGCAAAATTTTCGTCCTTTTTCGAATTCGGAATTATAAATTATTCAACTACTTCGTATCTATAGCGACTACGATGTCACAATGAGCGATCCAGGGCACTGGTTACACAGAAATAGTTTAACGTAAAAAGAGCGGAACACACTTTCTGGAGAAGACTTTTCCCTCTCTGGACTTTATTACCAATCTATAACACAAACTAACACTTAAAAGAAACTCTCTAAAACTCCCCCGAAACAAAAAGAAAGCTATTCTCTCTAGAAAAAGCTACTTGGAACATTGCTGATAATAAAGTTGGAACAAGACGAAAAAAATAGTGTAAATTTGTGTAAGAACGAAACGTAAAATATTATTTGTAAAGTACCAATTTACATTAATTTTTACTATTAGTTGAGAAAAGTTTTTTGAGAGAATTTAGTGAAAGTATCTTAAAAAGAAACTAACGAAAAAAAATTGTTGAGTAGACAGTGAAAGTAATGCATATTAACAAGTAATTTCTTTTCCTAAAAATATGACATGAAATGGTTTTCCTTTTTTAACTTAAATTTTTTCTCTTTCTCTAACCAGCTAATATTTAGTTGGTTGGCTTAATGATAATAATAATGTTTCTCTTTTCGAGGATCATCATCAATTTATGCACAGTTTCCATGCGAGATGAATGAATTATGTAAGAATGATTAAAGAAATGAATTGAAGTTGGTGATCCATCATAACAAATATTATTATTGTTACCAAAATACAATAAACCAGTGCATGTTGAAAAAAAGAGAAAGAATTGTTTTTTTTTTGTTGTTTTAAGCAAACTGCAATTATTTTTTTCTTTTTCGAATGGATTAAATAACTGTTTTGTTTTCAAATGACAAGAAGAGAAATGATGAGAAACAAAGAGTTAGCAAAAGGAGATTTTTTTAAGTATGAAGATTGGGATCATACATCTCTCATTATTATTATCATCATCACCATCAACCTTTTTTCATCTTTGTTTTCATTCAGAAATTTTTTCATTTTTGTTGTCTTGTGATCACGGATGGTCTTATATAGATATATAAATTTCATTTAAAATTATTATAGATAGCAGAGATATTGGTTTATAGATAAAGATATTCTTAATAAGTATACATACATTTAGATATATATACGTGTGTGTGTGTGATGCAATTTTTTTTATATCCTTCTTGAGTGGTAGAATATAGAAGTTATAGTAATTGATTGGATTTTACAGTTTATTTTTTTGTTTCATATTAAAATTTTCAATAATAATTTTTTAAGGCCGAGCGTGCGGATTTTAGGCGGCTGCCTCACCCTCACCACCCTCCTCTTCTGCTGAGGCTGTCAGCATCTGAATTAATTTCTGGGTATCAATTTTTCCATTACCGTCGATTGTCATCTGCTCATAGGCTTCATCAACTTCCTCGGCTGAGAACTTGTCACCCCATGTCATCAGTGCGTGACGCAACCTTCCCAAAAGAAAATGGAGTTTTAGTGAGAGAAATCGTTTGAGGGGAATGTGGTCACTTATGCAATTCGGATAGAGATAATAGTAAAATATATTTTTTTGGGGAAATTTTGCTCTCACTTTTCAGAGTCAATTTTACCACTCTCATCAAATGACTTGAAGGCATTAATGATGACCTCGTCGTCATCTGCTGAACCTGACATACGGTTGGCGAACAGTGTCAGCAGCATAGTGAAGTTGAGGGGACCAGTGGCTTCTCCTAACAGTTCGTCAAGCTCCTTGTCGCTGACCATACGACCCAAAGCATCAAAAGTTGCTCTCAAGTCGTTCTTGCCGATAATACCATCTTTGTCAGCATCCATCATCTGGAAAGCCTGGAGAGGTTTGGAAATAAAAGCATTCAGATTTCACCAATTTCATCTCCGGCTCAACACGTGCCATTAGTTAGAGTGCGAATTGACACTGGAAACGAACCTCTTTGAACTCGGCAACTTGTCTTTGTGAGAACATGGAAAAGATATTACTTCCAGTTCGCTTCGCTTTCTTGGACTCTCGGGTGCTTGCTCGCTTTGGTTCCTCGGCGGCGGGCGCGGCCTCGGCAGCGGGGGCTGCTGCCTCATCTTCCTTCTTCTTCTTGGTCTTCTTCACTTTCTTATCGTCCGCCTAATAAAATCATGTTCAAATTAGCCTGTTTACCCACACCTCTCACTTCAACTACAAGCCATTTTAGTGTGATGGCTGGTGCTCGTGATGACCTTCACATCCCAAACTGTACTATTGTCTCCTATCACTCTTTTCAAAACTCTTGCTTCAACCACTCTTTATTTCTCGACCACAACCTAATTACTTATAAATAACCGCTTTCCAAACCAAAATCAGTGTGAAAATTGAAAACACAAATTTCCCAATAACCGCTTGCCATCCGCAAAAAATAGAGAGAAATTTCTTGTAAAAACTCATACCATTATTTGAGAAGCTGGTAGATCACACTACTTCTTTCCTCCCAAAATCCCTACACACACGGGGTTGGTGAAGGAGAACGAAATAAAATTGGAATCGAGTGCTCTCTCTCTCTTTCGGAATGAGTAGAGGAATCTATTTCAGAGTGAACAAGAAATAGCTTGCGCTCCACTGCGATTATTGTGCACGTATTTTGGAAGTCGCTTCGAAAATCCGGTGTCTCTTATCCAAAATATCTAAATAATAGCTATCTCACTCAAGTACTTGCAACTCTATTCCAATCTGCGAGAACAAGAAGTGAAAAAAAGGAAAAACTTTTCCCCCAGCTTATCCTATCCCCTTCCCTTTTATTTCCTTCCAATTCCAACTACTACTGTTCCGAAGAAGTTGCTATTTCAAAAATAATTCAGGAGAAATAATAGGAAAAAGAGAGAGACCAAGAGAGAGGAGGAGTGTAGCTGTGTATAATGACTCCTGCCTAAGAATATTGTCATATAAGTTTGTGCTAAGTTGTTGGAGCTTGATGCGTGAACAGGATGATGATGACTTCCACTCTTGGTCTAAAAATAATTCCTCAACAACCGCCTAAGAGCCTACACAGGAAGTCTGTTTTTACTACGTGTGTGTGTCTAACTATGAGTACTGGTTCGAGGCCGAGATTAGCAAATGCTACAAGTTGTCTATTGAATCACTCATTTCTCCCTTATCTTTCCAATCTAAACTTTTCCTAACTTATCTACTCGTACGCAATGAGGAGAGAGAGAGAGAGCTCCGAACCGGCGTTTAATTTCCTACTTGCCTCACAGCCACTATGTCTTTCACATTTTGCATAGCAGTTTTTCTCCGTTCGCGTCTCGGCCCCACCCGAACTCAGGTTTGAAAGGAGTCACTCCCCTCCTTCAGCTCCCCACTTATCTTACTCGTGCATACATGTCTACATCTATCTGGCTTCATTAGCAGATCTCTCCCGAGTTCCAAAAATTACAATCTATTTTTCTCTCTTTACGAACGTCGACTTCTCTTGGATAATGTGGGCTATGCTATCATCAAAGAAATTGGTGTAATGAACGCCATACAGCGATAAATACTCTCTTCCCATCTCACTCATTCCAATGGAATTTCCCCACATAAGTCGAAAGGAATTTTACATTTTTCTCTCTCTCTCTTTCTCCTACGGAGTTTGCTCAGTTTTCCAAGCCATTTCAAACGAATGTATAAAAAAAACTTTGAGCTCAGGGTTCATCTTCGATTGAAATGGAATTTCTCCTTTTCACATGTCAGAATTAAAATGGAAATTTCCACTATCTACTGTTAACAACAAGAACAAGTTAAAAGTATGAGTCAATTGCGATTTTCTCACGGAATACTGCTCCACCACAGGTCTTCCTAGTCCTGAGCGGTTTTCCGTTAAGGTACTTAAACTCTTTTTTGCGCAAGTCAAGGTTGCACGTGAGAGCAGAACGAGCACAAAAGATTTCCCCCACTTAACAATCTTCCGCAACTAACCTTTCAAACTCTTTTGCACATAAACAGCTACCCACCTCCTACCTTTACTAATCTATTTTCAGACATTTTTTCTCTCTCTAAAAGATGAAATTTAACAAACTTGTATTCCATGTCGAGCTTCTCTCTCTCTCAACCGAAGTAAGTAATGAATGGCAAGTCGGTTTGTTTGTTTGTGTGTGTGTGATTGAATTAGGTTGTCACTGTTTCTATAGTGATTGGTCATAGGAGAGGTTTCTCAATCGCACTGGGGCCCCAAGGACCCTTCTCCCTGAGTAACTCTGGTGTTGGAAAATGTGTCGGTTTTTTCGGCCTCTTTAAGAACCGGAACCGGGGTTACAGCCCAAATGACTTGATGTCGAAGAGCACTTTTTTGTTTGGAAAGCGGTTTACTTTTTACGAAAGATTACGTCTCATTACAATTAATTCTGTTGACAACAAAGTCGCAACGAACTATAACGAGAATATTTCCATTGAAAACTACAAAGATAATTGGAATATCACTGGAAAATTTTGAATTTTGTTTTGAAATAACGAGAGTGGTTTTCGCTTTTTCTTTTTAATAATAAAAAGGCAATTAGTAAAATAATCGTGGGATGATAGAAATCAATATTTTTTCACTTTTTCTCTTCTTTGTCGTCGTCAGTCGTGTTTTCTCAAAGTGCTTACCATTGTGAAAGGTGTATTTGAAGAGGAACTGAACACAAAGCACCAAAAAGCAAAGCGATCTGAGAGTGAGTGGAAGAAGAAGCAACCGAGACTGAGGACTCTGGCAAGTTGCGGATTATTTTCAGCGTTCGTTTTCCCAGCCCAACCGACCCAAATTGGCTGTGCCAAAAGCGTCGGCCCCCTTAGAGATCTTTTTTTAGACACAATTTCCAAATATGAACATCAGGCCCTGGCTTCAGCCTCATGCAAAACGGGCTATTCAGCTTCCCGGCAGACCCCCATAGTTTATGGAAAACGTAACAAACTATTATCATTCTTCCACCACCACACTTCTTCCCGAGAAAGAAAGCTTGAGTAGCAGAGGAAAAAATGGTTTAAGCAGTGCTCATCCATTCCATTGCACTTATCAGCATCACCACTCCCATATCGTGTAGAACCTTTTCTTAATGCTATGTCGATATGTGTGTACCTTTCGCTTTTTTTTAAGGAAAAAAGTTGATGATTCTAACACCACATTTCCCTTCCTACAGATTTCAGACTGACAATCACCGCAATGTCGTCGTCACCACATTGTATATACTTTAAAAGCATTCTTTTCTCCTTCTTCCTCCCGTCCCGCACTGATCATCGTTTATCAGGATGGCATGTCGACCGACTACGGGTCACATATACCTTAGCCGGATCTTGATGACTCCGCCATACCACCGGCTCATTCTTTCTCCTTCGATATACGAAATATCACCGAAAAACAATCCACTCAAGATACTCCATTTCAACTCAAACTTTTTACCCGAACACTCATTAAATAGCCTAGGCGTGTTTTTACTATAACCACACTTCCTTCTCGCAATTAATATCTGATAGTCTACAGTTTTCGAACCTTTCCCTTCTATTTTCTCATATTGCTTTGTCTCCAAAACAGAATGAGGAAGGGAGGAAAAATTCCTGTATATAAAAACCGAGATGTGATCATTGACCAGAAGTAATGAGCTTCTACTCTAATTTAAGATGTTTCTCTCTCTTTCTTTTCTCTTCGCATTCTCCTCCAAAGAAATCTTTTTTCCTTGAGACTTGATGAATGGGAATTATGGAGAGGCAGACACAATATATTTTTCTGTTCAGGGTCCATCTTGACAATGGAATGGGGATGGGGATCATGTTAATGACAATAAAATATATGCTTTGTGATATCTTCATATGATGACTCATTGGACGGGAGCCACATGCTTAGGAGATTCTTTCCTTTCTCTTCCGATTGAAATAATGTATTAAATAAAACTATAAATGCAAACTGTTCGATTTCTTCTATTAATTTCATCTTTCTTGCGCAATATGCAATGCCCACGCGCTCAAATACTTCCGTTCATTAGTCATCCCTCCAATCGTTGCATTTTTTGCAAGAGAAACAGGTTTGACGAAATGGGGATGATGAATTGAGAGTCGGACAAATGTGTTTTGAAAGTGTCCTTACTCCACTAACTTAAAAAGAGTAGCATTCCAGGTGGGACACATGAACAATGTGTTCCCGTTTCTCTCTCTGCGAAAATTCCATTTCTTCTCCCCTGACATGATCTCGTTAAGAACCCGGTGTATTTGACCTGTCTATCTGTACAGGTTGATTCTGTAGAGGAAAAACAGGACAATTTCGCTTTGTCCTTCCCCGTTTAAAATAGCTAGTGTGAGCTTCTGTGGGACATGAGGAATTAGTATTCACATGTAAAAACATTTTCAAACTAACATTGTCATCTAGGACCGTTGTTGTCGTTTCATCTCGAACCATCATCATTTTCCTGTCGATGATGGTATGCGAAAGCAGTGCAACACCCCAGAAAACGTTGTTCCACTACGTGCACTCAGTCGTCACAAGTAAAAGTTGAAGAAAGAGGAGAGAGACGAGACGGGAGGAGGAAGTGAGCAGACCACCAAGCTACATTATACTTGGGCCTTAAGAATAATGGCATAAGCCATTTCACGAAGCATTTTCGCCCATTTTCCGAACTTGAAATTTGGGAGGAGGTTGATGAGGTTGCTATACATGAGATTTACTCCGGGTATTCTGCCAATATTAGTCATCGGCTTCGAGTCGGTTGGGAGGGTGTTGTGTAGTCGAGACGATTAACACTGTGAGAGGAGATGGTCCCCAGTAATTCGGTTGGAAGAGGTGGAGGATGCTTTGGAAATACTGAGATGATGTGAAACAGCTCATTTCCCAATCAACCTACTTATCACTGAGTTTAAGCCTTGAGAGCACAAACCAGTTAGGAACTCGCTTTTTTCCACTACTCTAATATTTTACCACGCTTGTCATACACTCGAGGAAGGAAATTTAATTGAAATGGAATTATCAACGTAATAAAATATGATGGACAAGGGTCATGAGTCATTGTAATAAAATTTTGATAAACTAATCATTATCGATATTGAAAGCATTATTTTAAAATATTTCATTTAAATGAAATTGTCTAAGCCAGAAAAATTTATGGAAAAATCCCAAAATTTTCTACAAATTCCGAAAAGTTTGAAAACCTTTTTGTTTCCTCTTCAACCATTTTTGATCTCATTGTTTATGTGTTTGAGCTTGTAGCTAATTTCATCGAATTAGTCGATGAGTTGCATATCTCGCTCATTGTTTTTTCCAACACTTTGTGTGCCCAAACTTAGTAAAAGAAGTTAATGGGAATGAGGATGAAGTGCAAAACCTGGTTTTGTTTTCCCCTTCCTGTGAAATGAAACGAGTCAAAACGGAGCAAGAAACTTTGGAAGAAGGAGAAAAAATTCGAGGAGAAAGGCTAGACTGGGGCTGGTGACTGCTTTTCTTGGCTTGGATGCACGGCAATGAAACTTGTAGATTGAGTAATGAATGGATTTCGAAGTAGATGCCGAGTACAATTTCATATTAGGGGGATATCACTGTGGCCAAAATGACAGAGGATAAGTCTTGTTCTATTAATACTTCCTCTGGTATTTCACAAACACTATAGGACTCTCAAGACGAGAGAGAGAAACTCGAAAAGAAATTTCTAAACACGAAATATTCTATCCAACGATTCGTCTTGAGCTTAATTTTTTTCCTTCCAACTTTTATCGTCATGATAATGAAAATGCATGCAAACAGGGCATGTAATGCATCAGCACTATTTCGTAAACTTTGTATTTTTTTACGTTATGGACTCTTCTCCTCTCTCTGTGGTGGAGCATTCTCTCTTCGGGGTACACAATAGACGGCGAAAATTCGCCATTATGAAGGATTTTCCTTGTTGGTTCATCAAGACACTTTTTCCGTGTTAATTAGGGTAGAAAACTAATTGATGAGATGTGTATCGAGATGATTGCATTAATTAACTCTTTTCAAATTGAGCTCGGACATTGAGTCCTAAATGGGATGGAGATAGTATAAGTATTTTGCAATAATCCCCCATATTTTGCAGGGAGAACACTGATAATTACACTTTGGTCAAAGTACGATCCATTTGGCGAGTTGGCAAAGGATTTTGCTAGGGAAAAAAGTTCCGTTGAGAAGAATCTTGAGTGAGACGAGAAGAATGTTTCCTCGAGACGAAATAATAGCCTGTGTAAAGAGGAAAAGAAAAAAACCATCTTCAGAACCCCTGCGAATTTCGAAACGCAGAGCAAGTTTCTGCGTAAACTGTAGCGCTTTCTTGCAGACGGCCATCACTGATCACGTAGTATTTCGACAATAGCAAAATGGACAAGAGAACTGTTGCGTCCCAAACCTTTCCCCGGAATACGAGTAGCTTGTTGTTAAGAATGAAGTGTAGGATTTCATTTTTAAGATTAACAAATCTAAAATTTTGCAAACAGTTTTTAATTTGATATTGCATTTATTTCTACAGAAAAATACGATTTGGATCGCTGCGGAATACCTCTTATTTGAGTACAAAAGGATTAAGCGCGACATGCAGGTGGTCACGGACTGTGCAGGAACTGGAATAGACATTTGTCTAGGAATTATAGTATTGAGGTTGGCTAAAAAAGTAAGTCTATTTCGTGCCTGTCTTATGTTAAATCCAATTATTTTAAAATTTCAGCTCAACTTAATGTCCACGATAAACTTTGAGGAGGAAACGTATGTACCAAGCCTTTCCAAAGTATTTACTAGTGCTTGATGAAAAATGTTCATGTTTAATATCGCATTAATGAAAATAAGCACGATGGATGTACTTTGAAAACGTAAAAGTCAAGCCATAATGTCATTGATATTTAAAGAATCTTAATATTATAACATTTATATTTCTTAAGATCCATTTTTGTAGGATTTTACTCTTAAGATATAGTCATTCCTTAGCTATTTTATTGCTTAAAAAGATTTGACTGGAAAATGTAAGTGTTGAAGCTTTTTTAAAAAAATCTCTTGAAAAATGAATGTTGATCATTTCTTAAGCAATTGCATAAAAATCGAACATCGACTTTTGTCCAAACCATGTAATTAGTTACACAGAGAAATAGAGAATAAATTGACTAGAAAAGGTCTGCTTTAATTAGCTGGGGTAAAATTTTATACGCTGTTTATAGTTTTCGTATCAGCACGTTCCATTCTTACGTGTTCCTGGACCTTGGAACGCTACGAAGACTGATGAGTTGATGAGTTTGACCAGATTTTCACAGAATTTTCTTATTAAATGCTTGCCATTTTCGTGAAGCAAAACGTTTCTTTTTTTATATTTGCATGACTCACATTACTTAATTTTAAGTGAGCATTTATTTCTTCCGTTTATCAAAATAATTTCCTTATGCTTCCTTTACAGAAACAGATCAGATCGGCACGTACCGAAACGTTCAAAATGCTTAAACACAGTTTCTCCAAAAAAAATGAAATAATCACGTTCATGATAAGAAAAAGATGAAAAATCGAATGCTTTTTACCCTTGAATGAATTTCGGTCCAGTATATTTACTTTGACCCATAATGAGTCACGTAAATGCTGAAACGGAGTTAAATGCCATTGTCGCGAGAGAGGTCTCAAACAACGGAGCAAGTCCCAAAAATTGGAAAGGAATTATTAAAAATTAGATTGACAAAACAGCAATAATCATATAATGGCAGATAGTCAGGCCTTAGACTTGACTCGAAAGGACCAGCCCTTAGACCTAAGTCAGAGAAGGATCATGGGAGATAAGAATGGAGAAATAAACGCAGAGCCGTGCCATTCAAGGAGGAGCTTGAGTAAAGAAGTCGAGAATCAAGGGGGGGTTGGGGTCGTCGGGGTTGAATGGAAACAGAAACGGGGTTTTTAGTGAAGGAGGGCTGCAAAACACCCAAGATACTGGTGTCTCAATAAAAATGTCGGACGAGGAAACACCAATGCGTGGTAAGGTGACTCCAAATTTATAAATAAATCTTTTAGAATTATATAGATTCTTTCATCTTATCCAGTTCAAGTGGATAGACACTTTTCTAAAGCCCTTGGAGAGAAATGGATGAGATTTATGCCAAAGGGTCCAATCAAGAAAAATAGAAAAATCAAGTTTCAATTTTGAATTTGTTTGAATTGAAAATGCTTTATATGATTGTTATTTTGAAAGCTTTGTTTAATTTGCGTTAGCTTATTCTGTTTTATGGATTTTGTGATAACTTTTTATTACATTTTTATCAAAATAAAATTAAAATTGTTTGAAAGTTTGTAATTGAGCTTTTTGTTTGTTGTAAGAGAAATGGTTGAGGTGTCTTTGATTAAAATATAAAAATTATGAATTTGTTTCCGCATAAATTTTCTCCATGAGACTATAAACCTAGAAATTCATAGCGATTTTCTCTTTTTTTCAGAGAGCAAAACCCAAGCCATTTCGCTATGTTCGGTTTGGTCGAAGAGAAACGATAAACAAAAGCATACACTACTTTGCTGTATTGGAATGATCCCTGCATGTTTATATGGGAGCGCGAGCGGATACCATTTCCCATTTCCGAATAAAAGTTTTCAAATTTTAACTCAATCAACTAATCATCAGTGACAGCAAAATAGACAATCATAGTGATAAAAATCAGAATAATAATATTTAAAATGTCAACAATGAATAACGTGGTTAACACGTGCTCAGCGATTAATATTAGTGTTATCTAAAAAGGGTGTTTAAAAGGTTAATTAAAAAGGCGAAACGATTCTCTTCCCAACCATTCGTTCGAGGCATGGCTTCCTACATTCATTTTCGAGACGATGGGTAGCAGGGTTCGTGGTCGGGGTCATTTGTGGGGCTGTTGCAGTTCTCTTCTTCCATAAATACTTTTCCACTTCATCATCAAATGGTTAGTTGTAAATTTGTCAAATTCTGATTGATTGGTTAGAGTAAATAAGTTATGTTTGATTTTGATAGGGTCGTCGGATGGGGTCCTTGTCGATTTGGCGTGGAGGGAGGTCCTGATGCGACAAGAAGGGATGAAGGCGATCCATGAAGGCGTTCTCACTTTTCACAAACCGCCCAAGAAGAAAAATAGTGAATCAACTGATGCGGTTGTGTTTACAGTAAGGATTTACTTTTAATTGGTGTATTTAATTAATGGATTTAAATATGATTTTATATGTAGGAAGCAACAGTTAACAAATGCGAAGTTATCCAAGTGGCGATAGTATGCGCTGGCCATAATTCTAGTCGATCAGTGGTTACCCTGATTAAATCAATGCTGTTTTATAGAACGAACCCTTTACATTTACATCTTATTACGGATGCGAAGGCTCATCTTATCTTAAGTACATTGTTTGATACGTGGAGTATTCCACAAAGTAAGAAATGATAAGATTTTAAAGGTTGAATTGGTTTTAGAGATGCGGATTTAAAATGGTTTTGTTTTCTTTCAGTGGAGGTCAGCTTCTACTTGGCAGACAATGTTGTTCCTGAGGTTAGCTGGATACCAAACAAGCACTATTCTGGAGTATACGGTTTGTTAAAATTGACCCTACCTAAAGCCCTGCCAGCTGTACTGCGTAAGGTACTCGTGCTAGACACCGACGTCACTTTTGCAACGGATATTGCTCAGCTCTGGGCGCTCTTTCAAAACATGAAATCTGATCAGGTTGGAATTTTAATCATTTTTAATTCCAAGTGGGACTTGATAATATTTTTAACTGTTTTTGTAGGCGCTTGGACTAGTTGAAAATCAAAGTGATTGGTATTTGGGCAAGTTGTGGAAAAATCATCGACCATGGCACGCATTAGGACGGGGTTATAATACTGGTAATTGAGTAGTTTTTTCTGTCTAGTACAGATTCCTTTGCTAATCTTGTTTTTAATCATCACTGTAGCAATTACACAAGTAGCAAAAGCTCCAATTATGTTACACATGAGCCTGTAAGTTTATTAGTTTTAATTGAGTATAAAACTATAAATATAACGAATTCTATTTTAACTTTTAATCACAGATCAACGAGGACGACGCTTGTTACGAGTTCCGATCTGTAAAATACGTAAAGTATCGCACACACTTGTTCTATTTGGACTATGACTACGAGCAAGATCCTATTGATGGAAATGGTGAATGGGATGTGACCCTTGTTGCGCAGTTGTCCATGGATCGGCTACAAATGATAGAATCATTAGCGAAACATTGGGAAGGTTTGAGCATTTGAATTCTAAATTAAGTTAGTTGGTTTTTAGATTCGGGAGTTTATGACTGATAACTTTCTGACAGGTCCCATCAGCTTAGCATTGTACATGTCAGATACTGAAGCGCAGCAATTTCTTAGCTTTGTTCTTAGCTGTCAAACCTTAGCATCTAGAAGGAATATAGGATATCATGTCGTTTACAAGGAGGGGGTAAGTCTCAAATATAAAATGTTTTAAATACATTCTTCTTTGAATATTAATTTTCATTTGTGTCTACGCTAAATTTCAGAGTTTGTATCCAATCAACTTTCTACGAAATGTAGCACTGGGCCAAGTAACTACTCCATATGTCTTCTTGCTGGATATCGATTTTCTCCCAATGCTCGGTCTCTATCCTTATTTGAACCGTGTGATGTCAAGTCTGAACATGGGTGAAGGGAACAAGGTAAGTTCTGAAATTAATTATTTTGTCATCATTCGTACTCTAATTGCAAATTCTAAATGTTACAGGCACTGGTTGTACCAGCATTTGAATCGCTACGCTATCGCCTCAATTTCCCCAAGAGTAAGGCTGACTTGCTGAAAATGCTGGATGTTGGAGACCTCTTTACATTCCGTTACCACGTTTGGTCAAAGGGTCATGCAGCTACTGACTATCCCAAATGGAGATCTGCCACGACTCCATACAAGGTGCGTTTAAAGAAAAGAACTTTGATGACTTCAAGAATTATTTTAATACTTGCTAATATTTTATTTATTGTAGGTGAGTTGGGAGCAAGACTTTGAACCGTACGTGGTTGTCCGAAGGGATGTTCCAGAGTTTGATTTGAGATTCGCTGGCTTTGGATGGAACAAGGTTAGTCACACGATGGAACTCGAGGCACAAAACTATCAGTTTATTGTGCTCCCCAATGCGTTCGTAGTACATATGCCTCATGCGCCAAGTCTGGATATCGCAAAGTACAGGGCAAATCCCCTTTACAAAAGGTAATTTGATGTTTCAGATTTTAAATTTAATTTCATAAGCAAATAGATATAGAAACTAAATATCTTTTGTAATTTTAGATGCTTGGACACATTAAAAAGTGAATTTATCAGCGACCTATCTCTCAAATATGGAAGGACATTCCCTGTTACCAAGTAGTAGCTATCTCAACCGTTACCACCGTTCAACTTGTTGATTTGTTCAGAAGTGAAATAACTTGTTCATAACTTTTATAAAGCTTTAATTTTATAACTAATCTTCTCAAGAAGCAGCTATTAATCGCTCTCAATTTCTTTATACTGAATATTTCTATGTCAACATTTTTAATGCATTTAAACTTAAAGACTGCATGATTTAATTAATTTATACTATTTTATATGTACTAAGCAAATTCTCAAAATCATTTAATAATAATGATAATAATAAGTACAAAAATTATAACTTTGCGGAAGTCCACTAGAAAAGTTAATGCATCAGCTCATTAAGTGCAGAAACTGCAATTGTTTTCAAGCGCCAAAGAAAAGGTCCAAAATCCATGTTTATTTTTATTTTAGAGGGGCAAAAGGTACAATTCTCAACTTATCATTCATTGGCTTCTCTCTTATCTAAAAGAGTTATCTAGGAGCAAATATAAACTTGAACTTTGTATACATACAAGGTTTATGATCTACGAGCTTTTCGCCGACAACTATATGATCTCATATTTTTGATGAGCAACTACATTATGAATGATGAATGATTGGTTTCGTGAAAAACGCTCTTTGCAATTTTGCAAAAGCTAAGAGAAACCGTTATTTCTAGTAGGCAGACGCTTCTTATCTAATGCGACGTGTATTAGTAAAGAAGTTTAACGTTTGGACTTTGCATTCCAATCTGTTTCATTCACCCAAAAACAAGTCGCTTATCATCCTACAGGTTTCTCATTCAAAGTAACTAGCTT